>JASDQU010011042.1:24947-42641 GCA_032191745.1 Picea mariana
CGAGTATAACATCAAATGCCAATTTGACTTGGCTGAGTTGATAGTTCGTTGTAGAATCGTCTTAAGAGTTTTGTTTACAACTTCCACCTGCCCATTGGCTTGGGGGTAGTAAGGTGATGAATTTTCTTGCCATAACCCAAGCTTTGACGTTAACTCGAACATCATTTGGTTCTGAAAGTGACTGCCATGGTCAGTGACAATCTCTCTTGAGACGCCGAACCATGCTATAATCTGGTTAAATAAGAGGAGAGCTGCAGTCTCTCCATCATCTTTGAACGTCGGCATAACTTCGACCCACTTAGTGAAGTAGTCAACAGCTACAATGATATAGCGATGCCCCCTTGCTGATGGGGGGTTGCATGTAGTGTAATCAATCCCCCACTTAGTGAAGGGACTGACTGTGATGACAGGAAACATGGGAGATGGATGTGCCCTCATCTTCTGTGAGAAGACTTGGCACGGATGGCACTTCTTGACCGACTCGATACAATCTTTCATAAGTGTGGGCCAGAAGTAACCTGCTCATATAATATTTTGGGCTGTTGCCAACCCGAACAAGTGACTGCCACAGGCTCCTGTATGACAATCGTTGAGCACTATGACGGCCTCCTCATGAGTGAGACATCGATGCAAGATGCAGTCTACACCTCTCCGATACAACGTATCATTGAGGATGAGATAGTTCTTGGCCTGATGGCGTATCCACCGACGCTCATCACGAGAAGCAGAGGTGGGGCACTTCAAAGTCTAGAGATAGATCAGTATATCTCTGTACCAGGGGTCTGAAGATTCAATCAAAGACATATCCCCCCGGATAGACGATTCTTCAGGCACAACGTCACCTGACTCAACCGGATGCTCCGAGATAAGTTCTGTGAAGACCAATGACTTTTTGGACTTGGCTAAAATGAAGTCTAATTCAAATTCTTGGAGGATTACCATCCATCTACTGATTTTTCTGCTGATAACTCGTCGTTTCAACATGTACTAGAATGGATTCACAACGGCAACGACGGTGGTCTTGCGAAACAGAACATAGTGATGGAACCGTTGAACAGCATGAACTGCTGCCAACGCAAGTTTTTTGAGATGGGTATAATTAAGTTTCGGTCCTACGAGGCCTCAGCTCAGGTAATAGATCACGTATTCGGAAAATGAATCATCTTCCTGAAATAAAACCATGCCTATGGTTGACTCTGCGGCAGCTAGATATAATAATAAGTCTTTGTTATAATCAGGTGGCCGTAGCAGAGGTGCGGTAGTGAGGGCATGTTTTAATGCATCGAAAGAGAATTGAGCGGCTTCGTCCCAAAAAAAAGGAACATCTTTCTTCAGTAAATGCATAAAGTCCTTGATGGTTTCGGCATAGTTGGCGATGAAGCGTCATAAGAAGTTCGCCTTGCCTTGAAGACTTTGAAGTTGTAAGATTGTGCGTGGGGGGGGGGAACTGGACTATTTCCTCCACCTTCAGAGGATCGACCATGATCCCTATTGTTGAAACAATGAAACCTAACAAACGTCCTAACGTGACGCAAAAGCTGCACTTGTTGGGATTCAAGCGAATCCTGAAGTAGCGACAGCATTCGAAGATTAGTCGGAGGTGCATAGGATGATCCTTTCACTTGTGAGAGCATGATGCTAAATCATATAGATAGGCCTCGACTATATGTTTGAGGTCGTGAAATGCAAAATACATGGTCCGCTGGAAAGTGGCTCCAGCATTCTTGAGAGCAAAAGGCATCTTACGATAAGCGAATGTACCCCACGGACAAATGAATGTCGTTTTGTGTTGGTCCTCAGGTTTGATTTGGATTTGATTATATCCTAAAAAACCATCCATGAACGAAAAGGCTTCACAACTGGTGCATTCAGCAATGATCTGATCGATGAATGGGGTTGTATAATTATCTTTTGGACATGCCTTATTCAAATCATGGAAATCGGTACATACACAAATCGTGCCTTGTTTTTTATCGACCGGCACGGGGTTTGACACCCACTAAGTCAAATGAATCGGGTAAATGAACCCTGCCTTGAGAAATTTCCCAACCTCATCCTTGATGGCTGCTGCTTTCCTAGTATTAACTGGACGAAGTTTTTGTTGAACAGGCTTAGCATCAGGATACATTGTGATTTCATGTTCAAAAATTTTTGGATCGATGTCTGGAATTTCCTCATAAGACCAAGCAAAAATGTCGTGGAATTCTTTGAAAAGATCCGTGTAAATTTGAATCTCTTCGGGGGAGAAATCTGCTCCGACGAAGACATTCTCCACGATGCCAGGGTTTCGGGATATGTTGATAGGTATCATGACAACGATAGTCGCCATATTTCCCTCGGCATAAATTTCCTGTGTAGCTAAGAGGTTAATGGGACATGGTTGATCTCCCGTCATGGTGATAGTCAATTCTCCTGCCTCGATTCGGCTTAACTCTGGGAGGAAATATGATCTATGATGAAGATCTTCCCAAGGTTTGTCTGGACTAGTCATTGCTTCGATTACAGCTTCGTCAGAAGGCAAGACTAAGTCTAACAAATCGGTATTGGCGAGAGAACCCTGAGCCTAGATAGGCTCTAGAGGTGGATCCAACTCTTGTGAGGGAGTTGGATCAGGAGTAGCTGAAGCTTGTTGAACCAAAGAGTACGCTACTTCAATGGCCGACAAGGGCATGGACATGCCAGCGTGCCCCGTCTCATCCATCGTGGCTGATGGGGAAGGAAGAATCCATGGATCCTGAAAGTAAGTCGTGCAGAATGATGAGATGTGAAAAATCTCAGCCTTGTGGTGAGTCGATATAAACTTGACATCGCCATGAGGAGGTGGGTAATCAAAAGTACCCATCAAAGATGGGCACAAACCAGCTCCTACGTTAACGACACCGGCTTGAAGATTATCTATCATGGGAACCGTGGATGCCCCCAAAGCTGGGTCGGGTCTAGAGAAGGACAATTGATCAATGGTCACTATCCGACCCTCGTGTGGAAACAATAAGACTCAGAAAATTGTAGCAACCACCGCTTGCATAGCATAAGTCCAACTATGACCTAACAAGATATTGTAGTCGAGGGGGGCATCAACTACCTCTACTTCGACGCACACAGTATTCCCTTCTAACTGCACAGGGAAAGAAGGAATGATGCCATGTGGTCAGAATGAACGACCGTCGAACACAGTAAGGAGAGTAGGTGATGGAGACAACTCAGGCTGACCAATGGCTTTCCAGCATGCTAACGACATAATGCAAGTCGAAGCACCCTTGTCGATCACCGTGTGGAAGATATTCCGTGTAAAAGTTTTCGTGGGATGAGCCACTACTATCTAAAATGCGACGTGGTAAGGCAGACGAGGTTTCAAGTCAGTCGTATCTAACATGATGGTACCCAGGTTACAAGTCTCAGTAGAGCCTAAAGCAGTCAACAAGGCTTTCCTCTGAGCAGGGCAACTTTGGAGGACTTCCAAAGCGGACATAGCACAAGGGGTTTGGGATAAATCTTCCACCACAGAGTAATTCTAGGCGGCCCTTGCGTTTGGATTGTGAGAAGCTTTCTTAAATGAACCCTTTGGAATGCGTGTGATCGTTTCTCCCAATGTCTTCTCAATCTGTAGAGGAAGAGATGGGATTTCAGCTTCTTTACCCTTCTCAAAGGCGCTTGGTTTACTATAGTCATGCGCTCTAGTCGTTATTAAAGCATCACCCCTAACCATATATACATTCACGGATGAGGAGTTGTTTGGAGAAGGGCAGGTTTCTTGGCTGTCCCCTTCGGCACTTGTAGAGGCTTGAGTTAAATTTTGCCCATGCTGAAAGGGATTAGTCAACGCGGCTTGCTGTTGCTATGTGACAAACTTTTGGGCCTCTGCAAGTCGAGGACATAGATGGGTCGGGTGATCTTCTGCACACAAGTTGCACAGATACCTCACCTTCTGCTTTTTCGTGGTGCCCTCGTCAGCATTATCAGTGGGTTTCTTCTCCCCCTTACCCTTCTTTCATTKTTTTTTCTTCCCTTCAGGCTGCTGGTTGGCCTTTGGGTTAGTTGTCTGCACGGAGTGTACTTCCGACSTTTGGGTAGGAGGAGCAGCCAAAGCAGTAGTCTGGCTAGCCGCTGAGTTTTGTATAGATAACTGTTGCAATTGTTTTGAAAATTGTTCAGCGGGCTTGGTTTGTGCCGAACCAACAATACCATCGGCATGTGGTCCGACTCTCTGTCTAGTTTTATTCAGAATTGATCGTGGAGMATCCAACAGGATGTTGTATAATAAACCAGACTGAGAATAGATAAGCTCAAACTGTTGAGCCTTCATGATGGCATCTTCCTCRGAGAAAACCCCAGAAGTTGCGACGTCTTTGGATAATTGGGGGAATAAAGACTTAAGGAAGMACCCAAGCAGGAATGCTAGTGGAACTGGCACTTTGATTAGACTCTTTCGGCGTCTCCACTCTCAGATATGATCAGAGATATCGTCTGTTGTCATCTGTTCGAAATTGGCTAGCAATTCTGTGCCGGCGTCGTATCTCACAGGTAACTGGAAATGGTTAAGGAAGGCCATAGCCAGTTCGCAAAAAGAAGAATATCGTGAGCGATCAAGCTCAATGTACCATTTCGTGGCACTCTCAATAAGAGTGCATTGAAACAATCGCAACTGGACAGAGTCATCTTTCAGTGAGTTAGATGAACACCAAAGGTGGAAAGTAGTCACGTGATCACATGGATCTTCGTTAGGCTTGGCCTCAAACTTTGGAATTTCCGAAGGCAACTTCGTTGGCATAGGAGGCCAACATGAATAGTGACAGATAGGATCATTTAACAACTATGTCAAATTTGGCAAGTGCAACGTCACTAGGAATGGTAGTTTGGGTTGTTGTTGATAGCCTGGGAAAAAGGGTCCTGGAGTTTGACTGGCACCAGGTTGCCAGGAAAAGTTTGGTTGTTGGCCTGGATTCTGGTAGAAACCATGGCCCTGACCAGCGTAAGGGTTTTGCATCTATGGAGACATCATTGGTTGATTCCCCATAAAGGACATAGGATGTTGGGCATTCATCATGTTTGACGGACTTTGGGAAGGATTACCCCATGTCGGTCCTGATGGGAGAGGCATAAAAGTCTGTCCGGGGTTCCATTGACTGTGGAAAGAATTACCCCAGAATGACATTCCAGAGGAAGGAACGGATCCTTGTCCTGAGTTCCAAGGTCTTGGTATATGTGCCCCCGACGCAGGAATAGTACCCTGCACCAGAGTAGACTGTCCAAAAATGGGAGTGCCCCCAGATGGCAAAGAAGTGGATGCGAAAGTGTTATTACCAAACGTCCTATTCCAAAAAAACGGTGACGAACCTACCGGCAGAGTTTGCACAAGTGTTCCTTGACTCCCGGCTCCAAATGAACTCGTGTGTGCAGGCTACCCGTCAGACTGCTGATGCAGACCACCAAGCGAAGGGGACAAAGGAGAGATATGACCTCTAGCGTAAGGAAAAGCATTAAAAGGGACAGGAATGCCCCCCAGTTGACCTTGCAGAGGAGCGTTAGAGCTCTCTGCCCCCAGACCCAAAGTCTGTAAAGTGGAGTAAGTGAGTGCAGGACTGGTACCTGAACTAGGCATACCGTATGAAAACGGAGGGCCTGTCGCACTAGGTGTGAAGGGAGGTGTGGCCGCCGCGATAGATGGGGATGGTCCACTGTGTGACGTAGTTGCGTTCAAGACCGTAGTGGCTCGGACCAACGACGACAAGTTAGGAGATGCTTCTCCTGTGGTGACAACGGTGATGGGAATAGAAGAATTCCCAGAGGAAGTAACAACGTTTGTTGCCATAGCTGTGTGAGGCACTGACAGGCTTTCATAAAATTGAATTGGCACAATAACTTGCGGCCAAGTATCAGTGGTTGAGGTTTCAACCGAGCCAAGATTGGTGATTGATTCCTCCAGGAGTTGTTTGGGCTCAATGGTTTGGAACCCGATTGCTTCGAAAGACCCTTGTTGGTCTAGCCTCTGCCTCAATGGTGGCGGGGGTGACTCCAGTATAACCGGCGGCAGGCCCAGAAGCCTTCGTGACCGACGGAGCCCTGAATCCTCCACTGTGTGAGAAGATCCATGACATGCTAAGGTATTCTACATGATCAAATAGTAACACACACTGAAAAAGAAGCCCCTAAGAGATAAATCAAGCAAGCACTAAACTAGTTGGAAGAACAATTACAACAACCAACACTAGAGCAACTTATCAGTGCAAGTGAAACTCGAAAACGGAAGCACCCTCCAGGTATACTCTGCAAAGCGTGGCCATATGCCTGTCCTAGGTACTGCGGTATACCCCCGCAGTCACCTGTGTATGTCCCTAAAAAGATTGGCAACTAGTTTGCCAGCACGTGAACAGTCACCAGGCGGGTACAGTCGATAGTCGGGTAGACCACAATGAGAAGGGTATCAAGCCCGAAACCTGTCAAGGGTATTGAAAGCAAATGGTCTGGAAGACAACTGAGGATATTGAACGGATTCGAGACCCACGAAGCCCCGTGGCAAATGAAAACGACAGAATCCCTTAACAAATCCTCGATATGTGTTCTCCACTACGCTTGGTCCGGCTTTGGAGGGGTTATCTCCACTACCTTTCCTCATGCAACCTCGTGTTTAGCCCCTGTGTTAGAGGGGGGTCCTGGATAACTTTCATGTAACTAGACTTCTACACTCCCTATGACAGACTCCAATGTTTGGTTTGAGTGGCCTTGGAGAATTTACTCTCCAACCTATTCCAAGGCCCTAGTCCTGAGCTAGTGTATGAACCCTACAAACAAAAGAGTCTAATAGATTTTAAATTAGCATTTCTTTTATGGGATTTTTTACGTCACAAGGTATGAAAGTGAAACTGATGGTGTGTAAAGACTCAAAGCAAAATGAATAAGAAATGCTTGGAAACCAAAACTTTTACAAAAAAATGCAAAAACCAGCAACTTTTCACTAAGAAAGACTTCTTTTTCTTTTCAATTTTTCTAAGATTTCATGCAGCAAACATAAAGGAATTTCGCTCAATCTGCRAGCTACTTATGCTCTAAATGCACTGCAAAAACTTATGAACAAAAGACTTCTTTCTAGCTATTGATGCAGCAACACAATCTTCAAAAAAAGAAGCAAATGAAAAAGAGGTAATTTTTTTTTATTTAAGTGCTAAATGAAGCAACAAAGGAAAAATGCCGACAAGCACAAAACCAAGAAAACAAAATAAAATTCTGGCTTAAAGCGCAGATCGCAAAGAACCAGAGCAAAGACACACAATGGCAATCAAGAAAGCATCGACTCTTACGCTTGTCTAAAAACCATAAAACAAAATCTTTCTTTCTTTTTTTTTATCAACAATCAACTAAGAAAAAACCAGGGTAAGGGTAAGAGGCCCTAACCTACTGACTGTGTAGCCCTAGACTCAAACCCCTGAGAGGAACACTTCTCACCACAGGAGGGGATGACTGCCCCACCCAGGCTGAAAAGCAACCAGTCAAGCCCGCGACTGTCACTGAAGCAGCATGCATACAAACGCGTGCTGAGCTATAACAACGCGCAGGTACCCGTGGGCTGAACTTGCACAGGCTGCGGGTTTGTATAAACTCCATGAAAAAACTAAACACAAGAAGCCCAGACCTGGAAGAGGCCTCTGGTATTGACAACCAGGGTCTCTTGAAGGCTTAGATGCTTCTTCTTTAACAGAAAAGAAAAATGATTGCAGGAAATAACAAACACAATAAAGAAAACTGAGACAAGACAGTGAACCAGCAAGACCCAGACAGGATCCAGAAAGCCCCCTGAGAATGTATAATCCTAACAGGGAAGAGGGGACTGCCTCTTAAGCTCTCTGACTCCTACACACTACTAAAACCTCTATAGCAGCATTCAAACGCGGGCTATAGAAGGTTAGGGCGCAGGTTACATACGTGCAGGCCTTCTGCAGGCCGTGTGTACCTCTGTGTGTCCTGATAATAAATTTCAAGTAAAATTCAAGGAAAAACTGGTATTAAGAACCAGGTTCCCTGCTAGCTCTGACCTAACAGAAAACAAACATGCAAAGAAACAGAAAATCCAATCCTTTAAACTACCCAAAAACCTTCAACTAAATCCAGAAAAAACCCTAAAGAGTAATTCCCCAGTGGAGTCGCCAATTCTGTTGTGGGGAAATAATACCCTACGGACTAGCAAGCTAGGGTTAGACTTGCATGCATATCATGACCTTACAGAAATCACTTTTAACCTATCACCCCAAAAACTCAAAACCCCCCTTTTCACACACAAGCATGGAAAAGACCTACTAACCTTTTTACTGATGTTTGGTGTAGATCCACCGTTGCGCTTTGTCTTCTTTCTCGCGCTGCTCCTTCCAAAGACAATCTTGCAATCAAGATAAAACACTACGCATGCATGATATTCTTCTACTTGAGGGTTAGAGATTAAGCATAAATCGAATAAAACATATATAACTCATGCATTGGGATGGGAAAAGTATTCTTTATTATTTTCAAGATGAATCAACTTACAATCAGTGTTGAGACCGGCCACCGTTCCTTGATCCTGATCCTGGGCTCCTCCTCTTCTTTGTCCTCCAACTACTTTGCTTTAATTCTCCTTAAGCTTGAGGAAAGGCTAAAGGGTTGGTACAAATGGATTCGGCAATTGGGCAGAGTTTCTTTGCTATAATTTTCCTCCTCCAAATAGTACCCCTACCCCTTCTTTTATAGGCTAGAAGGAGCTAGGGTTTTGGACGAACTCTCGGCCATGCATGGTCGAGAGTTCCAGTTAACTGACCCATAGCTTTTTGTCCCATCAGCAACTTTCCTGTTTTTGTTCTTTGTTAGGTAAACGCGGGTTGTAGTAGGCCAGCCAGCGTTCCAACACGTGTAGTAGTAGGCCTGCCAGCGTTCCAACGCGTGCAGTAGTGGTTTTGGGCGCGTTTCACTTGTTTTAAGAGGATTTTTAAGAGTTTATTCAACATGGATTTGGCAAGGAAGGGATATGAGTTGGCCTGATGCTAGGTAAGCATGTGTGGTGCAATTTAGGGTTATAACACTCCTAACCACAATCCTTTGTAACTCATAACCCATTTAACCATTAACATAAAAAATAATGATATAACACCTATCCCTTAACCTTTATAATCCTAGAAAACTAACACCAATAAACATTATTATTCTAACCTCTATCCTTTATAATTGTAACACCTAAACTTTGTAATTCTAACACCTAAACTCTAACATGACATACATCTCCTAACCCTTACTTTGAATAACACCTATAACTCCTAATTTGTATAACCCCTGTGAATTTTCACCCTATAATAACCATTATCTACAATGAGTACCCCTAACCATATGAATCATATAACTTTAAACCTTTAAGGAATTGTAAATGACATAATTAACCTAGAACACATATGAACTTATAAAAACTAACCCTTAGAACCTCTATCAAATCTATCTTGTAACTCCTAAGAATGTATCAACCCTAAATTCCTATGACCCTTAGTTACCCCCTATGACTCATAACCTCAATCCTTTGTAAATCATAACACATTTAACCATTAACACAAAAAATAATGATATAATACCTATCCCTTAACCTTTATAATATTAGACAACTAACACCAATAAACATTATTATTCTAACCTCTAACCTTTATAATTGTAACACCTAAACTTTGTAATTCTAACACCTAAACTCTAACATGACATACATATCCTAACCCTTGCTTTGAATAACACCTATAAATCCTAGTTGTTATAACCCCTATGAATTTTCACCCTATAATAACCATTATCCATAATGAGTACCCCTAACCATATGACTCATATAACTTTAAATCTTCAAGGAATTGTAAATGGCATAATTAACCTAGAACACATATGAACTTATAAAAACTAACCTTTAGAACCTCTATCAAATATATCTCGTAACTCCTAAGAATGTATCAACCCTAAATTCCTATGACCCTTAGTTACCCCCTATGACTCCTAACCACAATCTTTTGTAACTCATAACCCATTTAACCATTAACACCAAAAATAATGATATAACACTTGTCCCTTAACCTCTATAATCTTAGACAACTAACACCAATAAACATTATTATTTTAACCTCTAAACTTTATAATTGTAACACCTAAACTTTGTAATTCTAACACCTAAACTCTAACATGACATACATCTCCTAAACCTTACTTTGAATAACACCTAAAACTCCTAATTGTTATAACCATTGTGAATTTTCAACCTATAATAACCATTATCCACAATGAGTACCCCTAACCATATGAATCATATAACCCATATTATTGCAATCTTGTAGTCCATATAAAACCAGAAAACTAACCCCTTAAACCCCCAATTTCTAACATATATCAGTTCCTAACTCTTACAACTCTTAACCCCTAACCCTTATCAACACCAATACATATAACCCTTAACCTAAAGATCTTGTAACCCTTAAACCCAAATCCTATAACATACGACACCAAATGAAGAACCCTCATATCCTCATTAAACCTAACCCTAATGCTAATCCCTTAACCCCTACGTATCCCTAGGATTCAAACGATGTTGGTTTGGATTCTTCTATGAGTGTTAAAATAAATACTTGAGATTTTCCATTTTTGATATGACCCATCCACCCCCTGATGCTAGGAGAAAAGTGTCCATATTGTTTTTGAAATCTTTGGATTCCTCATAGATGTTGGAGGGGATCGTTATCCATTTTTTAAAAGGAACAATGAACAAACATTGTACTAGGTCTAAACATGGGAAATTGTTTCCTGTGAATGGGGCCAACGTTGAAATTTTTTCAAATTGTTTCTGTATGCACTGAAATTTTACATGGATAGAATATTTGCATGCCTTAATGATATGGGAGGGTTTCTAGACTAAAATTTGACTCACACATCCACTCTTTTCCATCATCAATTCAATGTGGGCCACTATTTAACAATATTCTATGTGGTGCATATGAGAGATATTTATATCAACAAATTTTCTTAGAAAAATCCACATCTATGGTGTCGTGGGAGGTGGGATTCCCTACAAATGATTTCGGTGATTTTTTTCAAATAAGGGTTGTATGTGGTTGCTCACAATGCAAAGGAATAAGAAACATCTCTTGTTGAGTAAGTGCTAAAGAATTATTTTCAAGATAAACTTCTAGATGTTGATGGAAGTATATCTCCTATAGTTATTCCTAACCCCGTAAGTGAAGTTGGGCATACAAGGGAAAAAACTAATTTTAAGATTTTTCTTGAGCCTATGAGAAATGCGTCTATCATAGCCAACCCAAGCATGTTTCCTACTATCCAATCATGAAGTGCTAAGTATTTAGATACCCAAGAATCAATTGTTGGACCTATTATTAAAACTAGGTGATATAAGGTGCGGGGTGCAATAGTGAAGAGTTTTCTAAATATAAATACACAATAAAATATTTCACAATATGATGTTAGGGAAGACCTTTTAGATATTTCCTTACCTCCAACTTTTGAATTTTCTTAAAACACATCATTTAATCACACTCTCTTTCGTGCATGGTTCAATGTTAAACCATTTCTTACAATTGTATAATTTTTCCCCTTTTGTGGTAACAACTATGTAATTTCCCCCTCTAAAATGCTCATGTACTTGAAACCGACAAATATAAATGACATGTGAATGGGGCCAACATTGAAATATTTTCAATTTGTGCTTGTATGCATTGAAATTTGACATGGTTAAACTAGACACATGCATTGATGGTATGGGAGGGTTTTCAGACTCAAACATGACTCGCACATACAATTCAACAATCAAACAAGAATCCTATAGAATAATTAATGTGAATGGGGACAATGGATGTTTGGCATGGATGTATTGGTAGCATATTTCGTAGCGCACTGGTGTTTAAATTATTTCTCTCAAATGCCAAACTGGGTTAGGCTGAAAATTGGACAGAAAGTCAACAAGGATATCATCTTCCTCCTCAAAAAATTTCAAAGAAAACCACTTCACTGTTTGGGTTTTATGAATGGGGACAATGGATGTATTGGAAGCACATTCTATAGCACACTTGTGTTTAAATTGTTTCTCTCAAATGCCAAACTAGGTCAGGCTAAAATGTGGAAAGAAAGTCAATAAGGATATCATCTTCCTCCACAAAACATTTCAGAGAAACCCACTTCACCGTTTGGGTTTTATGATAAAATCTCTAACAATAGTTGCTATAGGAAATTTCGTAGCGCCACTACTAAAACAGCTCTGCAGATTTTGTAAGCGCCACTTTTGTGCCTAATATCGCTCTAACGATAACAAATTTTGAAAAACTAAGAGAGGTTGTTATTATTTGGTACGTGAGAAACAAAACTCTCCTCCAGTTTTCAGAAATACTTTCCCATTTGTTCATAATCCAAGTTTTAAGTTAGTCACTCAAAAATTGCAGAAGCGTCATGTCGTGGGTCTCACTGCGCAGAAGAGTCTCACTCTATGTCTACTATCTCTCTAACCATAACACATTTTTAAAAAATGAGAGAGGTATTTTTAATTTGATATGTTATGAAAAAAAACCTCCTTTATTTTTCAAAAATACCCTCCCATTTGTTCATAATCCACGTTTTAAGTTAGTCACTCAAAACTTGCAGAAGCGTTGCATCGTGGGTCGCACTGTGCAGAAGGGTCTCATCGTGGGTTGCACTTTCCCTGAACATTTAAAAATTATAAGGATGAATGACCCTTTAAAACTACATTTGACCCTTTACAACTTCATGTGATAACACATCACTTCATCTTTTTTTACCTACAATCCTACCTACTATTTTAGTTCTGGTCTCCCCTTAGTGTTGATGCTCCTTAATTATCCTAACAATCTCTACTTTCTGTGGTGTGGACCTTATATGTCATGTTTACTAAGCATGTTTCATTCTGTCCTTTCCACTACCACAACATGGTTGTATTCAAAATTCACAATGATGAGTCTAACAATTCCTGAACAAGCTAGTTGACTCACCCTCTAGTCATTTTCCACCACATTTGCATCACTTCACATATTCTCCGGTTTTTTCCAAATGACGAGCCCAACTTTGGGACCATCTCCAAAAAAAAAAAAAATAAGTCTCCCCTCTGCAGGGTTCAAGGGTCCATGAGATCATGGAGAATTTCCTCCTTCCTTCTGGTTTCATTCCAACATTGAATTTTCCTACGTTAGTTGTTCATGTTTCTTTCCTTTTATATAAACTAGTAGTACTTTGATTATCTCATGGAGTTTAGCTATTCATTTTCCATTTTGATTCATATGCATGAACCACTTCTCACCAATTCTTGGGATCTTATCTTGTTCTTGAAGTTCTCAATCTACATAATGACTTAAGAAGTGGGTGATGGTAGATTATATAGACTATGCATTGAGTAATGGATATTTTGTTGATACTGAGAGGGGGGTGAATCAGTATCAAGTACAATTTAAAAAAAAATTAAACTTATACTTAAACCATTCAACTATATCCCATGAGCACCAATACACCAAGAGTTACACCAATACACCACAATACACCATGCACAATATATGAGAAATAATCAATAGTTATTGTTCAAGGGAAGTAATGACTTCCAAAGGTAGCTACAGCTTCCAAATGTAAAGGGAGGGATAAACCTCCAATAGGAAGATACAATCCTCCAATATCAAGAGAGGATTTAAATATCCATCCTTTCCCCTTCCTTCCACCCAAGAATATATGAGAGATAATAAAACTTTACATTAAATCATCACCATCAACAAACCACCACATAGAACCTAATAATGCTTCCTAAGACATCTTCAATTTATGCAATTCTTCAATTATTGGAATACTTTGATCTTGTAGATAATATTACTCAATGTATTCCCTGAAAATTCTCCATGTTTCACTCCTTGAATCCTCCCCAAAAAGATGTTATAGAGAGAATGGTAGACTTTGTTCAATTCTGGTTTATTCAGGAGACCAAACTTGTACAGAATGCTACGCACTCAATATTTAACATCCAATCATGAAACTCACATACAATAAACTAAAGTCTATACTCATTCCAATTCAATTTGTCCCACTTCATTTGGATTCTCTATGAATAATTTATGACTATTTTACCCGAAACACTTGTTTATTAACTAGCTTCAGGACTCATCAAAAACCCTATCTTCCACAAAGTGTATCCCCATAATTATAGTGAATCAAGAGCTAAAAATTTTACCACGGGTACCTTGATATGTCTTCTAAATACCATAGCAATGTCACCATCTGAATCGTTCTAGAAAAAAAGTTATAACGAAAATGGTAAGATGACCTGAAAATAACATACCTTAGAACACATCACCAAAAGACTTCATCCTCCCTTGAAATCCATCCTTCTTTACTTCTGATTTCCTCTTAAATTTGACTTGTATATCAAATGAATGTATAATGATATTTATTTATACCATTTATGTCACTTCCTTTTAACATTAGGGTCGACTTGACACTTTCTTATTTTGTAATTATGTTCTTTAATTATCATTAGGGCCTACATGTACTTCCTTCTTCAATTCACTTTGTCATCTTCAAAAATTCATTTCTCCTCAACCATGAGGATCCACGTGACATGCCACATACCATCAGAAAAAACATGATGTATACTATCCATCCATGGGTGTTGTATCTGCATGTGCATTATCATTCATGTCCAAATACCTTCATCAATTTTGTGGTCCAAAACCCATGACTAGGGTTGACATCAATGACAACAATCAATCTTCCAACAATATCCACCTTTGTCATTGATGGAAACACGCATGCTCCCCCTATCATCATGATCCCAATTTCTCTCCCCCTTTGACATCAATGGCAAAGGGTAGGGCTTCTCCCCCTGAGTTTAATGGAAAAAGGTAACTCTCTTCTTTGGGGCCGCTCCCCCTGAACATGTGGCACTCAATAATACTTCATCCTTATTTTTTGTCTTTGGGACTTTTTCTTCCTTGGAATCCTTTTCTGTGGCTTATATCTTCTCTCTCTTATTCATGTCTAGGATGTATATGTTCTTCGTTCTTATTTTTGCAGTTGCAACCAATCTTCCTGAGTTATTTTCTCTAATTTTACATTTTCGGGAGTCAAACGTAAGAGTGTATCCTTGATCACATATTTTGCTGACACTGAGGAGATTATGCTTCAGATATTCAACTAATAGGACTTTTCATGCTTTAAATTTTCACTTCCNTGTCTAGGATGTATATGTTCTTCGTTCTTCTTTTTGCAGTTGCAACCAATCTTCCTGAGTTATTTTCTCTAATTTTACATTTTCGGGAGTCAAACGTAAGAGTGTATCCTTGATCACATATTTTGCTGACACTGAGGAGATTATGCTTCAGATATTCAACTAATAGGACTTTTCATGCTTTAAATTTTCACTTCCAAGTTTTACAATTCCTTTTCCAAGTATTTTAGTAGATGAGTTATCTCCAAATGTAACATTTCCACCCTTTTTCTTCAAGCTAACAAATTTTCTTTGATCTCTGGTCATATGAGATGAGCACCCACTGTCTATGAACCATTCATCTTCTTCTTTGCATTCTTTAGCAACCAATGTTATTTGAAAATTTTCATTTTGTATAATTTATTTCCTTTTCCATGTTGTAGTTGGTATACAAACATTTGGCATGTGATTATCTTCCTTCATCTCTCTGCAATCTCGTGCTTTATGACCAAGATTATTGCACTTGTAACATACAATATTTTGATCCATTAATGGGTCAAATGGATTATAATTTTTGTTGATAGGTCTACGAACATTTCCATATCTACCATTTTCACCATTCATGTAGCTTGCATAGTTATTCCTTTCATTGATTCTACAATTGATTTCCTTGTGTCCAAAATTTCCATAGGTATAACAATGTCAAAGAAAGAAATTTTGATACCTGGGATTAAGTGATCTTCTTTGTGGTGTGGTCCATCTGGTTTCACAATCTATTGTTCTGTAATTTCCTTCATAATGATTTATTTCATACCTGATGGGAGAGGATCTTCTTGATGTCTCATTCCTTCTGAATTCTAGTCTTCTATCCTGTTGTTCAACTTGTTATGGAGTGTTGGTTTCATCATTTTCATCTTCCTTCTTTTCTTTATTTTTCTTTAAACTGTCATTGTATCCTAGTCATGTCTTGTCATTTGGATATCTTTGATTGCTAAGGATATCATCTAATTTTTCAGTTCTTTTTTTCGAACTTCTTCAACTTTTCTGTTGTCAATAGTAGCTCCCCTTTTGTGTGATCCAATTATCCTTTCAATTACTCATAATGTTCTAATTATTCCTTCAAGCTATTAATGGTCTTTTCAAGCTTGTAATTCTCTTCTTCACAATTACTCATTTCACCTTTTAGTATTATGTTTGTGTTTCTAAGCATGCTATTTTCAATTTCAACATGTTTCAACTTTTTAAGATTCTCATCTTCTTGTTCACTCTCTGCATTGTCTTTGTATCCCCAAAAGGAATCAAGGTTGGTTTCTTCATTTGAATCTTCTTCACAAATGATTTCTTCTTCTTTAAAATTCTTGTGATCATCATCCTGGGTTTCTTGGGTTATGAAGAGGACTTCTCCTCCATCATTATCTTGTTCATCACTCTCATCTGAGGAGATGTCATCATCCTTGGAGTAGAAGATTTTTTATTGTTGAGAATTCTCTTTTTGTAGTAGAAGTTTTCAACAATATGTCCTATTCTACCATAGTTAAAGCATTTGAGAGGATAATTACCTTTGTATCTTCCACTTCCCTTATTAAAACTTCTTACAAAATTTGTTATTTCTTCATCAAAGTCATTATCCTTGTATTTTGTCTTCATTATGGCTTTAAAGGCTACTTCATTGTTTGGTTGGTCACTTTTTGTACCTATTCTCATTTCATATGCTATAAGAGACCCATGTAATTCATCCATTGTCATTTTGGTCAAGTCCCTAGTTTCTTCAATGGCGGAGACCTTAGCATCATACTTCAAGAGAAGTGATCTCAACACTTTTTGTACAACCAATGATTCATAGATCTCTTTACCTAATCATCTGATAGCATTAACAAATTCATCAACTCTAAGAAGATAGGTTGCAATATCTTCCTTTTCATTCATCTTCAAATTTTCAAATTCTGCTCTATGTCGTTGAAACTTGACCTGCTTAACTTTTGGATCACCTTCATATATACTCTTGATTTTGTCCCATACCTCTTTAGTAGTGTTGCAGCCCATCACTTTGCAAGCAATGGTTGGTAACAATGCAGCTAGAATAACATGTATGGATTTTGAATTACAATTCATAAGCTTCTTCTCATTTGGATCGGTTGGAGCATTATTTGGGATTATATAGCCATTTACAACTGAGTACCAAATGTCTACTCCCAAAGCCGTTACGTAATTTTTCACTCTATCTCTCCAGTATGCATAATTTCTTCCATCAAATTCTTGAATCCCATTAGAAATGTGCTCATGGTCATCCATCTCTACTCTGGATTTTCCTTCCAGTAGTTAAATTGTTCTGAAGGAAACCTGCTCTGATACCAATTGTTGATACTAAGAGGGGGGTGAATCAGTATCAAGTACAATTTAAAACCTTTTTCAACTTATACTTAAACCATTCAACTATATCCAATGAGAAATGAACAATAGTATAAGAGTTACACCAATACACCACAATACACCATGCACAATATATGAGA
>JASDQU010011042.1:47194-61579 GCA_032191745.1 Picea mariana
TGTATGTTATAAAATAATAAAATATTTAAAAACAAAAACAAAAACAAAAAAACAAAACATAAAAAATCAAATGAACAAAACCAAACATAACATAATATTTCCCCCCTACGCGTGCCATCGATCATATCTTCACCTAGCTATTGGAGGAGGTAGGACATTGCCCAAACCCTTCAAAATTTCATAGCTTCTACTTGGAGGAGCTGGTAGAGAACCGCCCAAAACTGCAACATAGATTAAGGATTATTTCAGATCCTGAGGCTTTGATCGATCGCTAGTTACGAAGCTATTTGAGGTCCACTGGTCTCGCCCGTGGCCACACCATTGATCATAGCTTCTAGTTGTTGGAGGAGGTAGACCATTTCCCAAACCCAATCATAGATTCTAGTTGGAGGTAGACCATTTCCCAAACCCTGTGACAGTTCATAGCTTTTACTTGGAGATAGAGCACTGCCCAAACTCTGCGACAAAGATAGAGCAAGATAACCTGCGACTAAGGGGACATAGGAGCATTTATAGAGAAGGCCAACTATCCCTATCATGCCAGACGAGTGTTGATAGAGGAGGCTAGCCAGCCCTAGCATCGATAAAGGAGGCCAACAATGTCATCAAATCGGGTAATTTTTCCCATTCTAGGACAGCAATATAAGAAGTGTTTTATCAACAGGAATGTAGTGTTTGAAACTTTGAAATTTGTCTGGTTCCTTTCGCATGTTGGTTGTCTTATTTTGTAAATGGTCTTTCCTACTTAACAATGACATATTCAATTGATTTTTTGGGAATAATTGTCTGGTTGTTGACCGTTAAATAGTCGGGCCATAAATCCCTGAGTAGATGTGTAAATATCCTATGAAATTTTACAACAAATAAGGCATGCATTATTCCAGAACCACTCACAATCAAATGGATAAGCATTTGAAACTTTGGTTGTTTTCCTCATGTCAGAATTGAAAGCCTGAGAAACAAAATTTTGATCATGATGTTGTTTCTCATACGACACATAAAGGGAAGATGTCATATGACCGTTATTTTGGACAAATGCATATCATTGGCTATTGTAGAAGCACCATATTCAAGACCTTCAAACGGTTTCTCCTTCCAAACCTCCACTTTACATAAAGTCTCTTCTAAAAATCACAATATATAGAATCCTTAAAATGCAGTAGGTTAAGGCTTTAATATTTCGTAATAATGAAAATATTTTTTTGCCACTAAAGGAAATGAAAAATATATAGAAAAGACACACGAAATTCCAAAATACAATTAAAAATGTGGGGGATAACCTTGAGCAATTTTCCTTGGATGGAATTCATTCAATGATTTGGAAAAGTATTTTCCTTAAAGAACTCAAACCCTGTAGATCGGAAATAACCTAAACACTACCGTGACTGTTTATATCTTAACAAATGATGTTTTTCATTGAATATGAGAACTAAACTCCTCAACATGTATTACAAGATCTCATTTATAGAGTTGTTGATTCTATTGAAATTTTTAACAATACATCTTTGAAAAAACCCTAGTTTTCCAACTATGACCTAAAACAAGGAAAAGCGCCTCTAGTTCTCCCAGAAATCTAAAAGCATAGTGCAAAGAGCTTTCCACTCTTCCAAAACTAACTATTTAATAGAATATTTCTGACCTCACTTCCTAGAATAGTTTTCCCATATATATAATATGTCCATGTATATAAAAATAAGGCTACCTAGAAATCAGGGCCTGGCTAAAACTAGAACACCACTAGATCATGTGCTTTTGTCCAAAATTAAAAAATGTGCTAACACTGGAAAAACACTATTTTATAAATATAACAAAAGCAATCCATTTCTAATTTGGATCTTGGAATTGAGCCTAAACTTTGAGATAAACTGTAGTCTATAATTGTGGAAAAGGAAACTAAAAATGGAAGAAAATTTTAAAGTAAAGAAAGTTAAATCTAGAGTTTTCTAAGGTTGGAGAATGAATGCAAGCATGCATCCTCCACCTTTACATAATTGTTGTGCACCTTCCAAGATACACTGGTGTTGCACCATCATCCCAACACCCTTTCTTATGTGCACATGGACTGATGTAAGGAATTGATTGGTTCCATGGTTTTGTTTCTAACCCTTTAAAACCACAAATCGAGAATTTCTTGGTTCCATGGTGGCTTGTATTTCATGGTTCCATGGTGCCTTGGTTTGTATATTAGAGACTGCAATAATTTATAGAATTTTGGTTCCATATTTCCTCAGTTCTATGGTGCCTGGCTACATTGCAGTGCTACTTCAATTTTGGTTCCATGGTGCCTAGTTACACTGCAATGGTACCAAAATTTTGGGAATTTATTGCATTTTTTTGAATTGCCTGGAAATGCAAAATGAGACACACTAATTTTAAATTCAAGCTACCTAGATCTCCCATAGCCAACCCTCTACCCTATGTTGGACCACCACTTCTACACATTTTACTAGATCACTCCCAACCCAATTGGAAATTATTAATAGATAGGATTACTGCCTCTCGGGCTTATCTTGGTTTTGGTGGAAAATTACCTTTTTATTCTGTATATGTGGTAAAGAAAGTGTGAAATACATGCCAAGTTTGAAATTTACATGTCATCAGAACCACATTTACATATCATTAGAGAATGCACCAGCAGAAAGTTGGCCAATGATCTTGATTCTTGCTATAGATGTCTTTACAATATGAATGGCATATTTCAACTTATCCTGAAATGCATTGAAACAATGCATGCAAAACAATCGAGAAACAATGTCTCAGATTCCTATATATTTATCTTTCAAAACCTCTATTTAACAATTAGGTGAACATAATATTCATAAATATGAACATTGAATTCCTCGGGGCTAGATAAATTATTTTGTGTTGAAATCTACTAAAATACAACAATATCAATTAATTCCTTACACCTATACATTATTAGGATTTATCAAAACAAAACTTGTAAAATTTCTTTGATCCTCCAATGGCCATCAAGAAATATGCATTTGTATGTTTTAAAAATACATTAACCTCAATGGAATTGTCAAACTGAGATAATGCACCATCCTAAACTCGGGACTTCATTACTCTTGGAAAGACAAATATGTGATTGTGAACCCTAAGGAAATATGAGGCAAATTACCTTACAAGATTTTATTAGATATTCAAGTATTTTCCCACACTTACATGCATTCATACACATAAGTGAATTCTCAAAACAAAAGTCCACGGTGTGAGCTGGAAAATCTACGAGCTCCTTCATCCTTTGTCTACCCCCAGAAAATGCATAAACATACATATAACCTTTTTTCAACTCTCAAATGATTTTTGTTATTATATAATCTCCTCCCACAAGGAAAACATATTCTTAGGGCTCTTACATGATCATTTCTCCATGATCTACTTACATACCAAAACATTATGGTATCAATATCAACAACAAGGTTGTTGGCATGAACAACAAAATGATCTTCAATCCATCTCCCAGGGTCTAGTAGAAATTTTTCTCCCAGGGTCTAGCAAAGATGTACCTCCATAAGCCTCATTTTTTCCACTTTGTCAATCCTTTATTCCAAAAAATTGACTCTCTATGAATCACTTAGCACCTTTGATTGAATCATAATTTGGTTTCGAGTTACTTACGTGATTATAAATTAGAGTCTTTTACCTAATTATTTGTGTTGAACATCCCTCAATTCTTCTGAAAAACTTTGAATTGTGATGGATTGTCTTGCTTGACTTTATTTTCCTACTAAGATCCTAAATTGATTTTGTAGAATTATGGTGGGGGTGCTTGAGAGGGGGAACAATCACAATTACAAGAAGGAACATAGCAAAGATTGAATATTTTCTGAGGTCTAAAGGGAAGCCACCACATGTCTTTTTTTGTGACTAATATAGGATTGTTTAAAGGTCTATTCATTGTCACTAACAATTCTGATTTCTTCTAGAAAAGCAACATCAACAACAAAATATATGAATAATACTTGACTAACTTCGTGCTCCAAATTCATATAAAAAGTACACACCAAAATTAGCATGGATATCGGGCATGAAACTCTCTCCTCCTCCAAACATTTCTCGTCGGATTCCAAAATATAGATCATTTAGACTAAATCCTTTCAAAATGGACATGTCATTTAATTAATTATGTGGCTCCTATGTCTGTGGTTTTTGGGTTCATTTTTAGCTACATTTGATTAAGATTTAATCCCTTTCTCATTAAATAACATATACCACCTTCTAAAGTTGACGAAAACATTCATGTAATTAAGAGTTTCTAGGAAAGGAAAGAATAGAGCCAACTCGCCCTTCCTTGCCTTCTGGAAACCATAATTATTTTCCCACATGAGTTGTTTCTCTGACTCGTCGGTTTTGTTGGTCGACCGCAAATCTTGTGAAATAGCATTGCCTCGTCGTTGCACGCACTGCTTTCTTTTCTTCATGTTTCCTCATGTGGTTGCCCATCTTGCCAACTCACTTTTCCTAGCCTTTCGCCCCCCTGTTTACCAACTTCTCCTGTCTTGCATTTGGACTCCCTTCATTGATGTGGGCTCTCCCTCTTTCCATGCCTTTGGGCGCTTATATTTTCAACTCGCCTTGGTGTGTTGTAGAGAAACCCCATGTTTGCGTTGACTTTGGGAAACCCCAAGTTTCTTCCCAAATGTGCGTTGTGTCACTGGCTCCTCGGTTTTGTTGGTTGGGCACTCCTCTTGCTTACTTGGCTTGCCTTTAGACGCCTTGCTTGCCAACTTGCCTTGTGTTGCCTCTTGAAACCCCAGGTTTGCCTTGCATTCGGGAAACCCCAACGTTTTTTCCCACCGCACACGTGTCGCTAGCTCTTTCAGTTTTGTTGGTTGGGCACTCCTCTTGCCAACACGGCTTGCCTTTGGGCGTTCCTCTTGCGAATTTTATGCAACTTTATGCAACTTATGAAACAATGCAACTTATGCAACTATGCAACTATATGAAAGTTTATGCAACTATGGAGCTTATGCAACTTATGCAACTATGCAACTATGCAACTTTATGCAACTTATGCAACTTTATGCAACTATGAAACTTATGCAACTATGCAACTTTATGCAACAAGGAAACTTATGCAACTTTATGCAACATACAACTTATGCAACTTTATGCAACATTATGAAACATGCAACTTATGCAACTTATGCGACTTTATGGAACTTATGCAACTTTATTCAACTTTATGTAACATGCAACTTTATGGAACTTATGCAGCTTTATTCAACATGCAACTTATGAAACTATGCAACTATATGCAACTTATGCAACTATATGCAACTATGCAACTTATGCAACTATATGAAACTATATGCAACTATGCAACTATATGCAACAATGCAACTTATGCAACTTTATGCAACTATATGCAACTTATTGTTATAACAAGATTTGTCTCACCAATGTAATATTGCATAGAGTGCCTTTTTCCATTTCCCTATGCAGACTTGTCATCCCTTTTTGATGAATCCAGAGCTAAAAATACATATTTTTTCACATATACGTGCCCTATGTACTATACAACAGGCGTATATGCAGGATGCTCCACTATAACCCGCGTACATCAAGATTTGTGCCACAAAATACAAAAATGGAGTTGGGTTTCCATGTCACGAAATGAGATCTCTGATCCTTGGCCTTCCATATATTGGAAACATTACAACTCAACCCTTCAGTTGCATTTTAAAGGCTATAAGAGAACAATTCCGAGCTATGGAAAAGTGGAGAAAGCATTCAACTTTGAGAGCAGAGTTACTCTAGAGAAATTACTTCATATTGAGTCTGCATCCCTTTGTCCCTCAAGTCTGAACACAGTGTTCAACCCCCAAGCTATTTCCCTATTGTTGAGAGAACCTCATTGTCTCTCTCCTATGAGCTCTCCTTTGGTGGAGGATTGAAGTGGTGGAGGCCCAGTTGGAAGGAACTTGGTTTCTTGGTTTTGAACCATGCCGACGTGGAAGTCTGTAATGTTGTCACTTTTGCTGATCAATTATTAATAGAAATACTCATTTCCCGTCCTATTGGTATCGTGCAAATATATGATTATTATCCATGGGCATGTTTGTAATGTTTATTAATGGATTATGTTATCTAATGTGTTAACCCCTTTATATTATCACTATGTACTTGCTTTTCTTGTTTGTTGAGAACTCATTGCAAGTATAAAGCTTTGGGTCGAAGTGCTCAACGGTGGAACATCATCAAACGTTGGATCGAGGTAGGCCTCTTTCTTATCTTGCACATTAGCTTAGATAGCATACAATGGAATTGTTTTGATTTCTGCAATCATACCTGTCTGTTGTGGTTTACCCTTGACCATAGAGAGTTTTTCTCTTGTCATGGAATTGGTGACTCCACTGGGGACAGATCTTTCTTCTAAGGGTTGAAGTACCTTTTCTTCTTCCATTGCTCTTTTTCCTTTGTGTTTCTTGTCATATCACTGCTTGACAGATTCTGTTCACTCTAGGTCTGAGTTTTCAGCCTTTTTTCCCTTGCCTGGCCTTGTTTTAAAGCTTGTACACTCATTTTTCCTTGACAGCCGCGTATACACACTGATGTATGACTGCAAGCTATGTATATACGAACTTTTCTCCTGAACAATTGCGTATACCACTTTCCCTTGCTTGTTTTCTTGGTTTAGTGACTGTTGGGTTGGATTTTATGATTGTTGAGCCTTCTTAGGTCTCTATAGTGCCTGTTGAGCTTCTCTGGGTTGACAAGAAACCTGTTTGGAGTTGAATTTTTGGGCATAGTCTTTCTCATTGTTTTTCATTTTTGGTTTGTCCTTGAACCCTGGGCTGTTTGCTTGGCTTCTTGGTATTCTTCTTGAGTTATTTTGTTTATACTGTTAATGTTTATTCCATTATTATAGTTCTTTGCATTTTAATAGATAAGAGCAACATAAGAACAAGATCATTGAGAAATACACATTCACAAGAGACACGACATTTATCCTAGGAAACCCTCTAAGGGAAGAAAACCCAGCAAAAACTTCCTTATCATAAATTGCCAATACAATGTTAAGAGATAAGTCAAACCAATACAGATAGTCCTCTCCAAAAGATGTGCCACTCTTCTCCCTCTCTCCTTTGCCCGTAACAGATCAGAACTTGTCTCTTAAACTAAGCAAGTGAGTTGTTTGTTAAAGTGAGGCGCTAGACTCCCTATATATACAAGACTGGCACGTGTGAAAGGGTTTCAATGGCAGGGTCGACCTCTCACTCTGGGTGGGTAAACCCACCTTTAAATTAATTCTGCGTCTCAATAATAACTGTTGGGGCCGACTTCTTATTCTGCCCATTATAATTGTCCGATGACCATTCCGCAAAAGGGGATTTGGTCCTAATACAATTACCGACATGATTAATCCACAATGGGGATTAATCCTAATAATAAAATAACAATAATAATAAGAATTCTCTTCGCAGTTACATTATTTCAACACTCCCCCTTAACAAGAAGGGTATTCTTCATCAGCATCAGGTGAGAGAGGTCTACATCATCAGTGGCATCAGGAGGACACTATCGTCAATATCATCTTCAAACATTGGCTAGCATATTTATGAGTCATCGGAAGTTTTCTTCATCGACAGCATCATCATTCTCGAAAGAATGCTATCATCATCTACATCAAATATGTATCAGTAAAAAAATGATACCTCATCATAGCACTAGGCTGGCAGTACTACACTGGCTCAATGTCACAGTTGTTAAGCTGGTAGCTCAGTGTTAATCACATCTTGATTTACGTCTAACAACTAGGTCAGAAGCGAGGAATCACAATGTCATGCTTTACTTCTAACAGCAAGGTCAGAAGCATGACTCATCTTTCTTTACATCTAACAACGAGGTCAAAAGAAAGAAACATCATCATCTTGCTTTACGTCTAACAACTAGGTCAGAAGCGAGGAATCACAACATCATGCTTTATGTCTAACAGTGAGGTCAGAAGCATGACTCATCTTGCTTTACATCTAACAATGAGGTCAAAAGTAAGGAGCATGTCAACATATTTCTTTATGTCTAACAACGAGGTCAGAAGAGAGGAATCATCTTGCTTTACGTCTAACAACTAGGTCAAAATCAAGGAACACACAGCGTCATGCTTTACGTCTAACAGTGAGGTCAGAAGCAATGAATCATCTTGATTTATGTCTAATAGCGAGGTCAGAAGCAATGACTCATCTTGCTTTACGTTTAACAACGAGGTTAGAAGCAAGGAACACACAGCATCATGCTTTACGTCTAACAGCGAGGTCAGAAGCAATGACTCATCTTGCTTTATGTCTAACAGTGAGATCAGAAGCAAGGAATGAATATATATACTCCCCCTTTCAGGGAGGGTCCTTTCGGACTATACCAAGCTTATCTCGAAAGTGTTCAAACTTTACATGATATAGAGGTTTGGTCAACATGTCAGCAACCTATTCATCCGTGCTAATGTATTGGAGCTTCAAGGCTCCTCTCTGTACCATGTCATGGATGAAATGATAGAGAATCTCTATGTGCTTCGAGCTGTCATGGAATACAAGATTCTCTGTCATCTTTATGCAGCTCTGGTTGTCACATAGAATCACGGTTGCTCTCATCTCCAAGTCAAATAGGTGAGTCAGCAACTTTCGAATCCATATAGCTTCGCAACTAGCAGAACATGTAGCAATGTACTCTGCTTCCGCTGTGTTGAGAGAAATACTGGATTGCTTCCTACTCTGCCACGAGATCATGGCTGATCCCAAACTGAAACAACATCCGGAAATGCTTTTTCTGTTTGCAACACTTCTTTCCCAATCTGCATCAATATATCCACTCAATGTGAAGTTATGATCTCTATCATAGCTGAGACCATAATCCATTGTACCTTTAAGGTACCTCATTACATGTTTTTCAACCACTAGGTGAACACGTTTGGTCTCTACTAGAAATAGACTCAAGGTGTTCACTGCAAAATAGATGTCTGGTCTAGTGTTCGTCAGGTACATCAGCGATCCAATAATCTATCTGTACAGTGTGGCATCTATCAAGTCTGACGAAGTATCAACGAGTAACTTCAGCTTCGCTTCCATGGGTGTATTCATGGACTTACATTCTAGCATGTCGAATCTCTTTAAGATTTTGACCATGTACTTCCCTTGGTTAAGGAAGATTCTTTCTGGACTCTGCCATACCTCAAGGCCTAAGAAGTAATGCATTGGACCAAGGTCTTTCATTTCAAATTCTGCGGCAAGTCTCTGTTTACATTCAGCGATGAGATTTTCTTCTCCAGTTAAGAATAAGTCATCCACATACAGTATTAAGATTACTGGTTCATTATCTATAATTTTGAAGTAGAGATTTGAGTTTGCTTTACTCTTGGTAAAGCCTAATCTCATCAATAAACTATCTATATGGCCATACCAAGCTCTGGGAGCTTGCTTCAATCTATATAAGGCTTTCTTCAATCAACAGACATGAGACTTTCTGTCTTCAACCTCAAATCCTTGGGGTTTCTCTATATACACTTCCTCTTCGATAACACCATTTAGGAAAGTTGTCTTCACGTCCATCTGGTGCAGCTTCCATTTCATCTTGGGTGCAAGAGCTATAATGGTCCTAATCAAAGTGTATCTAGCCACATGAGAGAATGTTTTTTCATAGTCAATGCCTTCCTTCTGGGAAAATCCACGAGTGACAAATCTTGCTTTATATTTCTCAATACTTCCATCAGCAGCATGTTTTATTTTGAAGATCCATTTTAATGATACCACATCCTTACTTTTTGGTCTAGGAACTATTTCCCATACATCATTCTTTATTATGGATTGGTATTCCTCTGTCATGGCATCTGCCCATTCCTTCTATTAAATGGCTTCTTCAAAGCATGTAGGTTCTTCATCAAGTAGATTACACATCAAAGCCGTGTAACTGGAGAATGGATTTTGTCTTTTCACCTATCTCGTGGTTCCTTCTGGAACACCATACTTCTCTCCATCTTGAATAATCTCTCTTGCCCAAGAAAGATTTCTTTTATGGGAGAAGGTCATTTGAGGAGGTTCTTGAACTTCTGTTATATCATGGTCTTCAGGAGTCTCCTCATCAGGGGAAGTTATGACTTCCCTTACAGGTTCTGCAGCTCTGGGAACTTCCCTCATGGATTTTTCAATCCTGGGATTTACAGGTTCCTCTTCATATACTTATTCAAGCTGGCATCTTCTTGATTTCTGAAGTGCTACTTCTTCATCAAAGGTCACATCCCTGCTGATCTCAATATGTTAGTGACCAGGTATGTAGATTCTGAAGGCCTTGGATACCTCACAGTATCCCACAAATATTCCCTTCTTTCTAGAGGGTTCCATCTTGTTTCTTTTCTCTTTCGGTATATGAATAAACACTGGACAGCCAAATATTTTGAGATGGCTTACCTCTGGCTTCTTTCCGGTGAACATTTCTTCTGGGGTCTTGAACCCAAGTGCGCTATGGGACAATCGGTTCTACACATAAACAGCTACCATTGTTGCTTCTACCCATAAGCACATAGGAAGATCTTGATCTTCACAGTTTCCAGCATGGTTCTATTCTTCCATTCAACTACATTGTTTTGTTGGTGATCTTGATCCCAACATCTTTGCAGAAGTTCACAAACTCTTTTGAGTTATATTCTACTCCATTATCTGACCTGAGTATCTTAATCTTCCTTGAAAAAGGGTTCTCTTATCAAGGATTTGAATCCCTTGATCTTGCTAAACACTTCAAATATATCTAGGTCTTGCGAGAATAGTCATCAATAAATGATACATAGTATACATACCCACTAATGGAATATGATGGCATTGGGCCACACACATCTGAATGAATGAGTTCCAACACTCCTTCTTCTTTGTTGTCCCTCTTCGTAAATGGGTTCTTGATGTTCTTCCCTTGTGCACATCCATTGCATATGCCTTCTTGGTCRCCCTTGAGTTCTGGTAAACTGGTGACAACTTTGCATATGTATGGTAGTGCCTTGTAGTTGATGTGAGCTAATCTTCTAGAGTTCACATGGATTCTTCAATAGCATGGGTCATGGAAGCTTCTGAGTGACCCACCTTCTTCTTTTCCACTGATGATTGCTTCATTTATGCTCTCTCCTTTAGCATGTTGCCTTCTGCAACCTTCGCTATAGCTTCCTCATGTGACCTCTATATTCTCACATGCTATCAAGTATAATACTTTACGACGATTGTTATCTCAACTAAAGTCATCATCTCTTCATGTGTACCTTTGAATCTTGATCAATCAAACTCGGAGCCTTGTCCTCAAGAGTTAGTGCTTGTTTTTCTTCCAGGTCTCCTTCACTCAAGTGATGAGTTCTTTCTTCAACCTGTCTATTGTACTAAGACAATACGCTATCTTGACAGAACGTTAGGTTAGAGGATAAGCTCTATGGTCAACTTTTAATTCTTCTAATAATTTGATCATAGCTTCAACATGCAACATTGATCAAGATAATTTCATAACAAATAGATGCATATTAGAATAATCACACCTGGGTTGCATCATTCCTCTGAATGTGTTGGATCTTGAGATCCTTCTGGATCTATGGCAAGATATCCCTTCTCCTACAAATACTCTTTAGGGTTTAACCATTAAACATATGTAAGTACATACCTTTGATAGCATTTGTAGGTAGTGGATCCATCTGGTAGCAGCGGTAATCATTGCCAACTCTTGAGATAACTTCAAGGGTGATTGCAAATGGTTCTACGGCTGCAACTGCAACTGGTATTGCAACTGCAACTGGTTCTGAGACTGCAACTGCGACTACAACTTAGGGTTTTATGCGAAAACCCTAATTTTTCAAACTTCAAATTTTGAAATTCTGATCCAAGGGATAGGTGCACTAAGCTGAGGCGAGTTAGCTGGTGCAGTCAGATTTTCAAAAATCCAACTTTTACTCCTTCAAATCTGATTTGCGTATTTTTGGACTGGTGCTTCTAGTTTTCTGGTACTTCTGGTACTCTGGTACTTCTAGTACTCTAGTTTCCTGGTTTTCTGGTTTTCTAGTACTTTGTGAAACTAGGGTTTCACTTTGCGAAAGATCCAGCCACTAAAAAGGTACGCTCTAGGTGCCAAATTGATCCTTTGGGGGAGGGTGCAACTTTCTAGGTGTTTAGGGAGCTGAAAAGAGTTACTTTTGCAAAATCTTAATTTGCAGGTGCTGCAATAGTGACGTTTTTCCTCTTGCAAATTGTGCTTCCTTCAGGTTGGCTCTGATACCATGTTAATGTTTATGCGATTATTATAGTTCTTTGCATTTCAATAGATAAGAGCAACATAAGAACAAGATCACTGAGAAATACACATTCACAAGAGACACGACATTCATCCTGGGAAACCCTCTAGGGAAAGAAAACCCAACAAAAACTTCCTTATCATAAATTGCCAATACAATGTCAAGAGATAACTCAAACCAATACAGATAGTCCTCTCCAAAATATGCACCACTCTTCTCCCTCTCTCCTTTGCCGGTAACAGATCAGAACTTGTCTCTCAAACTGAGCAAGTGAGTTGTTTGTTAAAGTGAGGCGCTAGCCTCCCTATATATACAAGACTAGCACGTGTGAAAGGGTTTCATTGGTAGGGCCGANATCATAAATTGCCAATACAATGTCAAGAGATAACTCAAACCAATACAGATAGTCCTCTCCAAAAGATGCACCACTCTTCTCCCTCTCTCCTTTGCCGGTAACAGATCAGAACTTGTCTCTCAAACTGAGCAAGTGAGTTGTTTGTTAAAGTGAGGCGCTAGCCTCCCTATATATACAAGACTAGCACGTGTGAAAGGGTTTCATTGGTAGGGCCGATCTCTCACTCTGGGTGGGTAAACCCACCTTTAAATTAATTATGGGTCTCAATAATAATTGTTGGGGTCGACTTCTTATTCTGCCCATTATAATTGTCTGATGACCAATCCGCAAAAGGGGATTTGGTCCTAATACAATTACCGACATGATTAATCCACAATGGGGATTAATCCTAATAATAAAATAACAATAATAATAAGAATGCTCTTCGCAGTTACATTATTTCAACATATACATAGTAGAATTTATATATCATGTTCCTTTTCAGTCCATGCATTTTCTCTTTAATATATTGAAAATACAAAAAAATAGGCATTTTTCATTGGTTGGCATTTTTGTCTTTGAACCTTTATCATTAGCTTAGTGCATTTAGCGAAAGATTCCATTTTACTTGTGAATTGCAGAGTTGAAATTGAAAATTGCACTATTTTTATTAGCATATCATTCATTGAAAAAGTTAAAGATAGACTTTGCATTATATTCATATTTATTTTCTTGTAGAGTCATAGCATCATGAGTTTCACTTCCATACCTTTTTGATTAATCATGACCAATAAAATTTATGCTTTAAACTAAAATTGATTAGTCACGATTTTATTTTTAATGTGTACAAACTAGTCTAGGATTGAGTGCCTTGGAATAGGATTTTGTGAGTAAACTTCTCCAAGGAAATTAAATCAACATATATGTCTGAGACAGGGAGTTGGGAAGTCCATTATATAATTGGTAATATCAAGAGGCTCCACTCACATCATAGTTAATCATGAGGTCGTGCGAAGTTAGTTGAACGGATAACCCCTGGATACTCACCTAGCATCAGAGATATTTCTGTGGATTTATTCGTATTTGCGGATCTTTCTAGTACCCATACCTTTGTGAGAGGCGATGCTTTCAAGGTTTCGGTCTTTGATACCCTTCCCATATGGTGATCCAAACTTATGACTGCTCACCTGTGCATCGGTTATATAATGGTTTATTAGTTTCTTGACTTAGGTATCTCATAGGTTACTTGCAGGGGTTATTCTGCTTATACCCCAGGTCAGATAGGGGTCGAACAACAAACAGCCTTTATGGAGGATTACCTCTTTGGGGGGATCTTACCGAATAGCTTTTAAGCCCACGAGGGCCCCTATAAACGATTTTGTTACCTCCAAACTTTAGCGAGGAGTCTCAGGTTCCTCTCAGACGAGACATACCTTCTTTAGCGAGGGAGGCCACTCAACCACTTTAGCCCATTTGCATGCATATTGGCCATTTGAATTTTTGATATTCTCTTTGACTACTAGTTGGCATTATGACATTTCTTATTTTTTCGAGTCATAAGTCATCATGGAGTCATACCAGCATCCCCGCTGGTCCCATCGGTTGTTACAATTACCACCAGATTTTGGGTTCTTTCCTTCTAAAAGGTGTAGAGTTTTTAGAAGTGGTACACACACATCCACCTTTCACAATTGTGGTTCCACAAGGATGAGTACTAAGTCTAGTCTTCATAACACTGGGAGTTCTTCGACTCCCATACCCACTATAGTTAATGGCATGCCTTTGACTCCTGCAGCCA
>JASDQU010011042.1:64327-88571 GCA_032191745.1 Picea mariana
AGCTTTGTCTGTGTCCTCCAAACCCACCCAGTCGACGGATGTACAATTCTCATCCAACAACTAAGAATATCGGTGTCGGAATGTATTCTTCCCTTATGGGTACTTTCGACTTCTCGGCACCTAATCACCACATTTACACCATGTCTAGCAGACCTTCTTCGACAGAGAGGTCCATTCCTTTCCGCACTTCCTATTTCAGTGATCCATGCACCCTACCTTCCCTGACTTCGTCGTGTGAAGGTCAGTTGCATGATGACATGGCCATGTCACTATCGACAATAGAGATTGTGTATCAAGTTGTTCTTGACTCTTCCATCAATCCCGATCCTGTTACCTCGCCGACGGACAAGGAGGATCCTATTCTTAGGCCTATATGGGCCACCTCATTATCTCGTTCGCATGATTTATTAGATGAGACTTTGCCTTCAGATGAATTCATCCTCAAATCCATGAATGGTTGTGAGAGACCTTGGGATGATATGCATCATCAATCGTATTTCCTCCCAAGTCTTGAAAGAATCAAGAAACATGACTTTCGATCTACCTTGAGTGAGATAGTTGGTCAAGTCGTAGTTCCATTTGATACGCATGGTGTTTATGCTGAAGTAAATATGGTGAGTATTTCTCCTACCGTATTGATTGATATATCTCATACCCCTGGAAATATTGAGAATGTAAATATAGGTGCGGATTGTTCGCCAGAAGAAATTTTGATCTACACCGATCTCATCAAAGAATTTCGAGATGTATTCACTTAGTCATATGAAGAGATGCCAAGGATCGACCCTCATATATTCTAACATGAGATTAGAACTTACCTGGATGCTAAAACTGTTCGGCAACATCTTAGAGATGTAAATCCTAGGAAGGCCCCTGCTATTAAAGCAGAGGTGGAGAAGCTACTTAATGTTGGCTTCATCTACTCGGTTCCTTTGACTGAATGGGTATCCATCCCCGTTCCTGTGAATAAAAAGCAAGGAACCATCCACGTGTGTATGGACCTTCATGACTTGAACAAGGCTTGTCCTAAAGATAACTTTCCCACACCTTTCATTGATCATATTCTCGATGAGTGTGCGGGAAGCAAGATATTTTATTTTATGGACGGATTTTCAGGGTACAACCAAATCCAGATCAAACCCAAGGACCAACACAAGAGGGAATTTATATGTCCTTGGGGTACTTTTTCATACCGGAAAATGTCCTTCGTCCTTAAAAAAGTCGGAACAACCTTCCAACATGCCATGAATTTCTCTTTTCACGATCTCAAGCACATAGCCAAAGCCTATCTTGATGATCTCGCTGCTCACTCTCGCAAGAGAGTGGATCATGTTACACACCTTCGGCTTGTTTTTGAAAGATGTTGTTACTATAGAATCCAGTTAAACCCTCACAAATGCATATTTTTCATTAAGTCTGGTCAGCTTTTATGGTTTTTAGTTTCCAAGATTGGGATCATGGTAGATCCTCTTAAGGTTGAGGCAATACTTCAATTGCCTCCCCCGCGCACGATTAGACAACTTCAAGGTTTACAGGGGAAAGCTAAATTTCTACGTCATTTTATAGTGAATTATGACAATATCATTGAGGGTTTCATGCACCTTTTGAAGAAAGACACCTCTTTTATCTGGGATAAGTGAGCCCAAGAGTCTTTTGATGCTTTGAAGAAATCCTTGGTATCGGCCCCTCTGTTGAAATCCCCTGATTACAATAGAGATTACTTGTTGTATATTGTCGAGTCTGAAAAGACGATTGGTATGGTTCTAGTTCAGGAGGATGATGAGCTCCATGATCATGTCATCTACTATCTTAGTCAAAATTTAGTTGGTCCTAAGCTTAATTACTCTCACGTTGAAAATCTAGCTTTGGTTGTCATTCTTCAATGTTTACATCACTATATACTGCTTTGAAAGACTACTATGGTTGTTGATGTCAATCCATTTCAATACGTCCTTACCAAACGTATCATCAGAGAAAAATATAATAAATGTATTGTCATCTTACAAGAGTTTGATCTCGACTTCGCTTCGACCAAGTCCAAGAAATAGCTAGTTTTTGTAGAATTAATATCCGATTTTCCACGATTAGACGAGGATGTTATCCATGTTGATTCATTTTTGGATGAACACATTTTCCTTGTCTCGTCCTCCGACCCCTGGTATGGAGACATTTTTTTATATCTTCAAACATTGAAGTTTGTTCAGCATCTCTCGTAAGATGATCGACGATGTGTTAGATACAAAGCCAAAAAGTATACCATCATTGGCGACACTTTGTATCGCTATGGAATAGATGATATCTTGCATCGTTTCTTAACTCACGAGGAAGCCGAGTCAATCCTAAACAATTTCCACAAAGGGGCTTGTGCTAGTTACCTATCCAGGCTAGCGACAACCCAAAAAATCCTACGAGCCGGTTATTTCTGGCCTACTGTCTTTAAAGATTGTATCGAAGTGATTAAGAAGTGTCACCCCTACCATGTGTTCACTCGAAAAATGCACACCCAGCCCCTCTTCACCCAGTCATTGCCATCGGTCCCTTCACAAAGTGGGGGGTAGATTTCATCGATTGCAACCCTACTTCGACTGGGGGGCATCAACACATTATCATGGTCATCGACTACTTTACTAAGTGGGTCAAGGCCATGCCTACCCTAAAATCTGATGGGAAGACTGCATCCTTCTTCGTGTTCCACCAAATTATCGCCCGGTTCGGTATCTCGAGTGAGATTGTCACTAATCATGACAGTCACGTTCAGAATGAAATGATGGTAGAACTAGCATCTAAGCTGGGGTTTAGGCATGGTCACTAATATCCCTATTACCCCCAAGAAAATGGACAAGTAAAGGCCATCAACAAGTCTCTCAAGACCATTTTGCAAAAAACTGTCAATCGGAGCAATTCCAATTGGCACATCATGTTATATCCCGCGCTTTGGGCATACCGAACCTCGGTTAAGACTGCCACCAGTTTTTCCCCTTTTCAGTTAGTGCACAGTGTGGATTCAATCCTTCCTATTGAATGTGAAATCTCTTCTCTCAAGTTAGCAGTCGAGCTCCTACCTGACACTTCAGATTTAGAGTGATGCCTTGTGCACCTAGAGAGTCTTGACGAGTAGCGTCAGGATGCCTTTACGGCTATCGAGGCAAAAAAGAAATGTTTTAAGGTTCAGTACAACAAATCTGTCAGTCCTCGGTTGTATGCTGAGGGTGACTTGGTCCTCTTGTATGACCAAGCCAAAGAACCACTAGGGGCGGGCAAGTTTAAACCCATGTGGCACGGTCCTTACATCGTGCGATGTGTTCTAGAAAAAGGAGCCTACAAATTGGAATATTATGAACAAAATAAGTTGGTTGAGCCCATAAATGGGCTCTACTTGAAAAGGTACTATGCTTGATCCCTAGGCTTGGGTGGAACTCTTTGTATACTAATGTAAATTTAGTGTATATACATCTTTTTTCCATTTTCTTTTGTCTTTCGCTTGCTTATCGAGTTTCTGTTTTGTTGGCAGATGTCAACGGAGTCTTTGGTCTACCTAGGATTCACAGACGGAGCCAGTCATCATACACGGAACTTGGCTTCCACTGATTGGGTGGTTTACTCACCCGAGGTCCTACTAGTGTCATCAGGTGGCATTTTCCTAGGGCCATCCATGAATAATGTGGTCGAATATAGCGTCGTCATAGAACTTTTGCACGATGCTATCTCGCATGGTATTCTCTCTTTAGAATTTCACCTGGATTTCCAGTTAGTAGTATGTCATTTGAACGACGGTTACCACGTGCGTGATCTTACTTTACTTCATCGATTCCTACGAGTACGTCTTTTAGAACGACAATTTGATTTTATTACATATTATCACATTCCTAGGATTTCTAATCATGTATCTAATGCCTATGCTAATTACGTTTTAGATTTGAATTTTTCACATTAATAAAGCAAAGAAAACCATTAAATCAATGTACACATTGTAAAATATAAGTAAAGCTGAAGATCCCTTTTTATATATTTCAAAATATGGTGTTTATATTAAAAATTGGGGCTAAAACCCTCAATACACATATATAGCCGGTATACATATCCCACGACATCTATGCCTATGGCTCCAGATGTGTGTCATGCTAGAAAACCATGAAATTTGTGAGATGTCGGAAGAGTCGTACCCATGCTCTAGGTACACCAACCACCTGTCGTTACATGGCTTCAGGTAGATCTTCTACCTGAATGATAGGAATCCTCTATTTCAAACGAGACAGGTTTCCCTGCACGTTTTGTAGGCCTCTCTCTACTTCTCCTCATGTCGCCTCATCTCACTGGTTCCTCCATCTATGTCGAAGGAATCCCTCTAGCCATCGTAGACCCGCATCTACGATTACACAAGTGTCTAGTTAATATTTAAGCACCATCCAAAAAATATATTTTTGTTCCTTAAATACAAAAATACAAAAGAATGAAATATTTAAAAACTTGTTACCTATATCACCATAGGCAGCCCCTGTTGGAAGTGGCATATCTAGATATCCTATGAAATTGATCCCCGCATAGGGATATTCATCCAGAGCAATGAATTGTCATCGCCGCCAGAAGAAAAAATCATCATTGTAGGTTGTTGACACCCTACCTCCCCTCTGTCGTCTCATGACCTCATTACACCATGCCATGGCTGGAGCACATGGTCCTCTAGGAAGGATCTCCACTCTAGGTCCCAGACCTAGAACCCACTTCAAAAAGAAGCGGCAAAGAATCGAGGAAAACCCAAAGTTTCGCTTACTCCTGTTTGCACTCTTTCATTTGACCTTTCATATTGGTCAGCAGTGAGGTACACTAGTCATAGAAAGTGGGTCTAGCACACTCTACTATGTAAAACATAAGCGGTCTCGATGCTTGATGCAACGAGGCTGAACCTATGATCCTGGTAAGTACGAGCACAATGATCTTCAAACTGAGGTTACTTATTTCCTGGATGGGGACTTGGCTTCCCACCTTGGGAGTCCCTGCTACACAGTGGGCATCGATATACTCCTCGATCTTCATCCCACTCCTTGCTTCGCGTGACTTGAAGTTTACAACCTCCCCTTGACGTGATAGACTAGTCAAGAAGTAGATGTCCTCTACTTTGATCCTCAATGATTGTCCATCAAGGATAAAGGTTTCACTATCAGAGTCCCAGTAACCCACCAACATCTTCGACAACCTCACTTGGGCCCTCATTCCTTTGAGAGCCCAAAATTTGTACAATCCACATCTTTTTAGAGCTACTTGAGCCACTGGATCTCGATCCACAACTGCATATACCTCCTCATGCTCTCTCTCTCTCCATTCCAGGACCATCCTGCAAAAACAAATCAATTTTTGAGTTAGAACCCCCCTTTTTGGCCATTTGAGTACCTGTACGCGGCTTTCTTTGCACACAGTCGTGTGTAGGGATTAATACATGCTCACTGTGGTTCACACAGGAGCGTATACCTCATCGTACACGCAACCTAAACAAAGGAAACCCACGTATACTGAAAATCCTATATTACGCCCTCAAAAACTAAAAAATTGGAACCTAATTCAAAAATGTAATTCAAGAGGATGAGATGAAGAATTACTTGATCCAGAAGGTTCATGATTTCGTTGCATGATTCTCCCACAATCGTCGTTTGAATCTTGGAGGTATTTTGGTCCAAATTGCACTATTTGGGTAAAAATCAAAATGATACAGTAATTTTTTATTTTATTACTATTTATAGGCTATTTTTACCCACTTTATATAGTTTCATGCTATTTTTTCACCTAATGGACTAATTCAAGAGTGGTTTTGAGCTATTTTTTTTGTAGTTTTGACTCAGTTTTCTTGCGGATTTCAACATTATGATTGGTTGTTTGCACCTCAGGCAGGTATTTTTATAACCTAGCATATAGGATAGGTATCCACTCGATCGTGCATTTTTGAATTATCCTTCGACTACCACTTTTTACACCTTAGGTACGAACCCATTTGTTGCGACACAGAAACTCTCGTCTACTATAAATAGTGTCACTAATAAATGGTAGAGACTTACCAAACATGGGTGCCCTAGTTAGATCCTCTTTGTCATTTGATGCCCATGCCGAGTTTTTCCTTAGGATTGGGAGTCCATTATAACTTGATACATGACTTTATGATGAGCCTCATTTCTCATTCATGCATATGCAGCCTTATTCCCCACAGACTCCCAAAAATGAGTCTTAGTTAATCTCTTTTCTGACTTGTCTAAAAAATCAAAAAGATCGTCGAGTGATTTGTCCCTTTCACACTCATTAAATTAGATTTGAAAGGTCATCAGTCTTAGTTAATCTTTTTTCCGACTCGTTATCAAAAATAGAAAAGATTGCCAAGTGAACTTGTATTTTTCACACTCATGAATTGGATTTGAAAAGACATCTATTTGGCACAAGTTTACCCATTTTTCACACCAAGTAGACTAAAAGACATAAAAAATACTTTTTTGTCTTTAAGTTGTGATTGCATCTCATGCCCTAGCTTGCATTATTGAGGCTTTATCCGGTTCTCGCTTTGCGTTATAAACCGTTGCCTAAGCACTTTTTTCATCCTCAAACAAGCAGATCCTTGTTTATATCCTTCACAATTTAACACCCTATACCCTGGAGGGAACATCACCCCAAGTGTCCATATCCCACATGCATTTACTTGCATTGAGCATAGGTACGTTCCACTGCTGGAACTAGTTTTTCTTACTTGCGACACTCGTTTCCTCTTCTATATCATAGCATTCATTTGTTATGAAAAAACAAAAAAATACAGGTGGGAAGGGAGTACTATATTATCATTGGCAACAGTCATGTCTCCTTTGAACAGAACACAAAATTATTGAGTCCTTGTGTCATCATAATTTTGGGTTTAGCATGGCTTTAGGAAGTTGATCTTGTTACAGAGTTTTCTCTATCGACTGGTTACTCTTCCAGTCCATATAGAGAACGTTATTGATGCCTCTTGTGTCTAATAGTCACATCAATGAATATATGATGTCGAATTCCACCATATGTCTCATGCTCTTGTACAAAGGAAGTCTATCAACCTGTGTTAGCCACTCCTCAGAAATATTGGCTCTACATGTTGGCCTACATGCTGGACATACCCTCAGTTTGTCTCAAAATCACATGATACTATGGTATTATCATGCACCCTGGCCCTACTTTCATCATCGGTAGGTCACCTTGAACCTAGAAATCGACATTTTATCATTGGTCGTTGACTAGGTGGTTTCCCTTATGTTTGACGGCAAGACATCTATTCACACTTTGGGATTCGTGCAGTGCCTTGGATGCCATTAGCCTTGTTGGTGGTTTTGTCGCCTTTGTCAACAATTTTCATCATTGGCTGCTATTTAGAGGGTCTTTTTTGTGTACCTCTTGCATTTGGCACACGCGAAAGACGCAAAGGGTTGTTGTTTTGTGAACATGTTCTTCGTCTGATCTCCACCAAATTATGAAGCTCCTGCTTTATTCCTCGTGCTGACTGATGAGAAATGCTTTAATGCTTTCCTTTCAATGGGTATCTTTCCATCAACTTCAGCTCATTTATTCTGGATATGGGACCTAGAGGTTTATGAGTACCTTGAGGCTTGCAGTCATTAGTGGCAGGCTCTCTCACCATTGACAAATGGGAATACATCAATGTCTCCCAATCAATGGATTTCTCAAGTGTTCGACACCGACTCCTTTATTCACACTTGTAGGAATGTACTCGGTGCCTTGATACCTACTTTCATTATTGGTAGGTTGTCTCGTGTTTGTTAACAATATACCTCAATGATCGATAATCAAACGATGTCTCATTGTGTTCAACCTCAACTCCTTTACTCACATGATGTAGAATTGCACCCTTAGCGAATAGTGTAGCAGACTTGAAGACATCACTATGTGGTCACATCTTTCCTGAGCTATTGCTTCCCTTTCATTGGACCAGCACCTATTTAACTTCAGTGATCATGGGAGATTAGATTGTACTCCATGGTATACATATATCTTCAGATTGATTTTGAGACTGGTTTCACTGGGCCTTGTTCGTGACTAAGACATCTTTTGGCATGTAACCGCATTTGTATTTTTCTATTCATGTCCACAGACACTTATTTGGTATATTTTCCACATGGATCTGCATTGCATTCTTGGCAGCCATGTATGCAAAGTTAGTACAAAATGTAATGAGCAATCGGGTTCGTCCAGTTGGGTTTACACCACTCCACTTCTGGGTTGTTTATAATGTATTTTGGCCATCGCAGATACTCCTCTGACCTCACACATTAGCGGGCATCTGTTATAGCAAGATTTTCCTCACCATTGCAATCTTGCATAGAGGACCTTTTTCTATTTCCCTATGTAGACTTGTCATCCCTTTTTGATGAATCTAGAGCTAAAAATACATAGTTTTTCACATATGCATGCCCTAACTACTATACAACATGCATATATGCAGGCTGCTCCACTATAACCCCCATACATCGATATTTGTGCCAAAAAATACAAAAATGGAGTTGGGTTTCCATGTCACGACAGAAGATCTCTGATCCTTGGCCTTCCATATACTGGAAACGTTTTGACTCGACTCCTCAGTTGCGTTTTGAAGGCTATAAGAGCATAATTTCGAGCTATGGAAAAGACGAGAAAGAATTCAACTTTGAGAGAAAAGTTACTATGGAGAAATTACTTCATATTGAGTTTGCATCCCTTTGTCCCTCAATTCTGAACACAGTGTTCAACCCCCAAGCTCTTTCCCTATTGTTGAGAGAACTTCATTGTCTCTCTCCTATGAGCTTGACTTTGTTGGAGGATTGAAATGGTGGAGGCCCAGTTGGAAGGAACTTGGTTTGTTGGTTTTGATCTGCGCTGACACGAAGTCTGTAATGTTGTCACTTCTGGTGATCAATTATTAATAGAAATACTCATTTCTTGTCCTATTGGTATCGTGCAAATATATGATTATTATCCATGGGCATGTTTGTAATGTTTATTAATGAATTATTTTATCTATTGTGCTAACCCATTTATATTATCACTATGTACTTGCTCTGTTTTTTTGTTGAGAACTCGTTGCAGGTATAAAGCTTTGGGTCAAAGTGCTCAAGGGTGGAACATCATCGAACGTTGGATCGAGGTAGGCCTCTTTCTTATCTTTCACATTAGTTTATATAGCATATGCTGGAATTAAGTTGATTTCTACAGTCATACCTGTCTGTTGTGGTTTACCCTTGATCATAGAGAGTTTTTCCCTCGTAACACTTATGCAACTATATGAAATCATTCAACTATATGCAACTTGTGCAACTATGCAACTATATGAAACTATAAAAGAGAAGACTCACAACCCAAAGCATACCAAGATAACAATAATGGGATGCCAAGTATGAATCAAGTAAACAAGGACCCCAATAAGTTTGTTACATACAATATAATCAAGTATATTCTCCTAGCAAAACATGGGTTCCCTAATTATTTGCTCGCTAACTTATCTTCTCATTTTTTTGAGTGTTGGTACCACAAACTTATATTTGCACGATAACTTATCTTCTTGTTTTAATGAGTGTAGGTACCACCAAATTGGTATATGTTGGATCTATATTCCTTGATTAATGATCAAGATATACTAAGAGAGGTTGAAAGTGAGACATGTTGTACTAGATCTACTAGTTCTAGATCGACTAGATCTGAAAAGGTAAGAAAATGATTTTGTATACACATGCAATTTTTTATTTCAAACAGAGGGTCATGTAATTATGATGTTGAGAGAATATGTGACATTGAGTTTCCCTTGAGGTATATAAATATAGTGCAATGATGGGCACCGAAGGAGATACCTGAAGTGAACACATATTTCTTCATCAGTGGGAGGATGTATCACATTGCTCCTTCGTCAATTAGTCAAAAATTCTTAAGTCCAGTATACACTAGATCACAGTCACTTTATCCAAAATATTACAGTTTAGGGATCCTTTCTCAACCATTCGAACCTGCTAAAGCAATTGATTTATCTATTTATAACAAGAAAGGGAGGCAACAGCTAGAGGTATGAGCTGGCCTCTTTTCCTTAAAAATCTCTAAACATTTATTTATTCTAACAACTAACATAATAGCCTATGCTATAAAACAGGGAAGTGTTGGTGACTAATCCAATCATGATTCTAACTACTTTGATCCTCTTTTGATGCTCAGCTCCTATTTTTCCATGTGTCCCTTTGGAGCCTATAGTTTTCCTCTGGATGCCAACTACTACTTCTGTCATTTACTCCATCGTTACCTTATCCAAAATTGGTGGCCTAGTCTTCCTAGATCCCTGGTGTTTTTTGGTAAACTTTCTTCTGTAGCAACTCTGGGTAGCACACCTTAAAATGTAACAAGGAGAGAAGATAGTGCCTGTAGGTAGCGCATTTGTGCTGTGTATGTGTGTAAACTGGCTCCCTGTCAAATATAATGTAGAGCCTATAGGTAGCACCATTTTGTTGCACCCATATACCAATTCTTCCCTCTGTGTAATATTACGCAACACTTTACGTAGTGTCACTGTGTTCAGCTTCTATTCTCTGTAATATATTACGCAACATCTATATGTAGCGTTGCTTATGTTGCATTTGCATACAACTTTGGGTATCATTGTCAGAACGCAGCGTCTTTGAATCTAGGACATGTGCAGAGCAGTTTGTGTCCTTCCAATTATGACAGATGCCTTGACTATACCATAGATAATGCCATTTACCACTAGTGAAGCTATCACTTTAGCAAAAACTAAAAATCCATAAAGCTAAACGCCTAGGAGCCTGTATAGATGGAAAACATAGTATTTGCATATCAGTTAACCCTCCCAAAAAGGAACAATTCCCCAAAAATGGAGCTTACCCCTCACCAACTATTTTCTCATCTTAACACTTAGTCTCACACTCTTTCTAGTAGAAAGAGTCTCTTCAATTGGCTCAGCAGATTTCTTCTTCCTAGTGATGGCAGGCTTCTTTGGTGTAGTTGAACTCTCCTTAGTTGTTGGTTTATCATTTTCAATGGCAGCTTCTACCAACACCTGTAAATTTATTTGAGTTGCCTCATCTTGTAAGTGTCTCAGCTCTGCCTTTATCTTCCTATTCTGAGATTGAAAATCTATGTTCTGTCTATAGAGATTCTTCAGCTACTTATGAAGAGGCAGAGTCTTTCTCGCTGCAAACCTTGCCAAGTCCARGGTATGGTTGTAGCCAATCATGAGCTCATTCATCTGAGCCAAGTGGACCTTTTCTTCTGCTTTGAGACGAGCTATTTCTCTCCTTGCATCCCTAAGTTGCTTAATAAGTCTTTTGTAGGTCTAGCTGCCAAGGGGGTTGGGGACATGTGTMGTCTCAGCAAGATTCTTCTCGTCCTTTACTTCCATCTGTATAGGAGTTTCCTTGCATGTTTCATCAGCCTTTTCAAAACCTTTTCATTTATGCTTCTTCTCTTGCGCTTCAGCCTCTTCTTTATTCTTCATAGGTTTTTCACAATCTTTCACAGGGATTTCAACTTTCCTCTCCAAAGTTCTTTTGGTACTTTTACCCTTGATTTTCTGTATAGGGTTTTCTTGTTCTTCTTCTACAGATTTTTTAATGCCTTTCCCTTTCTTCTTATGCATAGGGGGTTTTGGTAAAGATTTCTCTTTGAGAACCCCTTTAGGAATTGATGACCTAGTGAAAGGTCTTTTACCCTTGCTTTCAACTGCTAGAGGAGGAGAGGGAAAGAGAAGCTTCTTCCCTTTTTTAGATGTCACCTTGGTAGAAGAAGGAAATTCTTCTAACCCTGGTGGAGGTGGTGGTGAGAAATATCTATGTGGAGAAGGACTGACTTCCTCCTCAGCTTCCCTGACCTTCTTGTTGATCTCTGAAATAGGGGCTCTGCCCTTTCTCTTCTTGTTGATCCCTACTTTAGTACTGGTAGGTGATGAAGGACCTGTGATTTGTGATTAGGGAGTAGGTGTTGGGTCCAAATTGAAGTGAGAAGTAACCAAAAAATGCTCCCAGGAAATCTCTTTCTTTCCCAACTCTTCAGAAACAAGCATCCTGATAATTCCAGAGTGGGAAACACTAGAATCCACATCCTTAGATTTGTCTTGCACCCTATCTGACATTTTACCTATTCTTTTCAGCAGGTAATAAGGAACATTCATATGAACCTTACCAGTAAAATGTAACAACATCCTTATGTGGTAATGATACAAGGTGTTAAATCTCCCTTCACAACTAAAATATCTCTGTATGATTTTCAACATTATGTCAAATTGGTCGATCAATTGATTCCTTGGCATACTCTTAGATAACTCGTTGGCTCAGTATTCAGGCTTGAATAGATCTTTAATGAAGGGTTAACTCAATACCATGGCCTTGAACCAATTTTCACCTGAAATGGGGATCCCTGTTGTAGCTGAGATGGAGGCTTCAATTACCTCAAATTCTAAATCTGCAACTCTGTTTTTCTTGCCATCAAAATTTAATGCAAATTGTTTTTCTACTTCTGGGTGGACTCTCTGCATGTTCTGGTAGAAAGAGAGGCATTTTGCTCTTCGAAACATCTCCCTTGCCATGGGTTCTATGTCAAAAAGGCGCATGTTCACAGGTTCTGTTCAAACTATATTGCAACCTTTGTGTGCTTTCTTCGACTGAGGGGTCTCCATGACTCAAAATGAGGGTTCTTAAGAGGCTTAAGGGATGCTATTGACCAGAAAGATTTAGTTCAGGTTTCAAAGCACAAAGATGGCCCCCCAAATTAACAGTGCTTAGAAAACGAGCTTGACTATGAGAAATGGACCTTCCGACTTATACAGACTTTCAAAGTGTATCCTATGAATAGGTAATCCCAAAATGACTCTTCGTACAGGATGAAAGGAAGCAAGGAATAATCAGATAAGGTTTGAGCAGCTCCTCTACATAGCGCAATGCATACACAGAGGATAGGCAATTGTAGGCTTGCGACTTTCAAAGGCTATAACAAACAACAGTAATCAAACCATGGACATGAGCGAGGATGTTTATAGGTATGAAAATATGGCTCCCATACTACCCTGTGAGCTTAAAAAACCAAAACCCAAGCACAAATCTCCTGTGAAAATTAATATGAAAAGGAGGTTGCACAGGATACCTATGAAGTCGACATCTGTTGAGATCCTCAGCACAATTTTAGGATGAGATTGAGGAAACTTTTTCCCTAAAATCTCTCACAACATCAGATTTAGTTATCATGCAATCGCCTGATCGAAACTGGTAAACTTACGCAGTGCAGCACTGCTGAACTTTTACAAATTTGGAAACCGTTACCAAGGATCATAAATGAAATATCTTTTGAAATCACTTCAACCGAATTCTCGCACTGAAAACAAGGGACATGGTATCAGTCGTGGAAATCATGACTTGGAGTGGATGAATGATAAATGTGACAGGCGCTACGGAACTGCCTATTGAGTGAGAAGTGCTTCCAAATAAAAAAATTATTGGACAGGTAAGTGGGGGTGATGAGGCATGCATGTGAGGTCATGAGTGAGGAGAGAGGTGTGTCACATTAGCCTGATCATGGGAGGTATAAACCTAGGGATGAATCACGAGAGGGACATAAAAAATAGACCATGAGCTAAAAAGGGTTCAAGGATCAAAATCGAATTGAGGATCAGCGCATGAGCTATGACTCAAAGGTTTAGTCATCCAAAGGGGTCCTATCAAACATAACATTAAAGGGATGAGAAAATTATTTTAAAGAAAAGAATCTAAGGCTTTTTTTTTAAATGATAAAAACAAACTAAAAGACCCAAGGTGACTTAGTGTGATAACAGATGGTCATAGCACATATGCTTTATTTGTAAGAGGTCGTACCCAAGACAGGAATCCTGGTAAGTCTTCGGGGGGGGGGAGATCTAAATCTACAGGTAGATATAAGTCTCGAGGAAAATGTTTGAAGAAATGCTGGAAGTGTGGTAAAACATGGCATTATAAGAAAAAATGCAAGTCTAAGAAGGTTGAAAAACCAAAGGGATCTGATAGTACCTCTTCCATAGAGACGAAAACCTCCACTGATGAAGGAGGTGATGTTTAACTAGAATCTACAGGTACATATGCAGACCATGATGTATGGTTGATCGACTTAGGTGCATCATACCACATGACTCCTCACAGGGAGTGGTTCTATGAATATGAAAAATATGATTGTGATGATGTATTCCTAGGAGATGACTCGACAACAAAAATCATGGGACGTGGAAGGGTTAAGTTGTTGCTAAAATATGGAAGGATTAGAACTCTCCCCGTGGTTTCGCACATTCCAAAACTTGCCAGGATCCTAATATCTATAAGCAAGTTGGATGATGCAAGACTGGATACTATATTTGGAAACAACACTTGTAAGATGGTACGAGGAGTAATGGTGTTGATAAGGGGAGTTCGGTGTGGAACTCTGTACAAGTTGTTGGGAAGCACTTATACTAATGGGTGTAATAGTTCTGTTGTCCTTGAGCAGAGAAATGAAGGAGACAAGACCAATATTGTCCCAGAAAAGAAGACCATGTTGTGGCATCAAAGACTGGGGAATATTGGAGAAAAGGGTCTTCGAACACTACACAATAAAGGTATGGTTGAAATTATGTCTAATTGCACTCTAGATTTTGATTTCTGTGAACATTTCATATATGGTAAACATAATNGGGTCTTCGAACACTACACAATAAAGGTATGGTTGAAAGTATGTCTAATTGCACTCTAGATTTTGATTTCTGTGAACATTTCATATATGGTAAACATAATCGAGTAAGATTCCCATCTGGTGCTACAAGAGCAAAGGGGATCTTAGAGTTGATACACAATGATGTGTTTGGACCTGTTCATGTTCCATCCCTAGGTAAATCGGTGTATTATGTTTCATTCATAGATGATTTTTCAAGGAACACATGGATTTATTTTATTAGAAATAAATTTGAGGTACTTGATAAATTTAAAGAGTTTAAGGCTCTAGTAGAAAATCAGACAGAGAAGAAAATAAAGGTATTGAGAACAGATAATGGTGGAGAATTCTACGAAAATGAATTCGAAGAATTCTATAAGAAGTGTGTTATATCAAGGCATAAGATTTCTCCATACACTCCTCAGCGGAATGGAGTTGCAGAAAGGATGAAAATGACACTGATGGAAAAATCAAGGAGCATTCTCAACAGTGTCGGGTTAGGACAATAATTTTTGACAGAGACAGTGGGTACAACATGTTACCTAGTCAATCGATCACCTTCATCAGCGTTGGATGATAAAACTCCACACGAGGTATGGTATGGAAAGTAACCCCCTCTTCAACATCTTAGAGTGTTTGGTTGTGATTCTCATGTACATGTTCCAAAGGAAAACAGAAGTAAGCTGGCTAAAAAGGCTTAAAAGTGTATCTTTATTGGTTATAAAGATGGTGTGAAAGGTTATAAGCTTTGGAACCCAGAAAACAAGAAGATTGTTTGCAGTCGATATGTTGTTTTCAAAGAGGTAAAAGATGTGTCCAAACAGTAATTCCTACCAACGCAAGATGAACCTGAGAAAATAGAGCTTGAGTTGGATGATGCAAAATCTGAATCATCCGAAGAAGAGGAAGAAGAAGAAGAAGAAGAACCTCATACCCCAGTATTGAGGAGATCAGTGAGAGATAAAAGGCCACCAGAAAGGTATAGTCCACCTGATTTCCATTCCAATTTTTCTTTATCTATTACTGATGATGATCCCATAACTATCAGGGAAGCAATGAATTCAGAAGATAGTAAACTCTAGAAGAAGGCCATGGTTGAAGAAATGGATGCCTTGGATAAGAATGAGGCATGGGATATAGTTGAGTTTCCAGCTAGAAGAAAATCTATTGGTAGCAAATGGTTGTTTAAGAAGANGAGGAGATCAGTGAGAGATAAAAGGCCACCAGAAAGGTATAGTCCACCTGATTTCCATTCCAATTTTTCTTTATCTATTACTGATGATGATCCCTTAACTATCAGGGAAGCAATGAATTCAGAAGATAGTAAACTCTAGAAGAAGGCCATGGTTGAAGAAATGGATGCCTTGGATAAGAATGAGGCATGGGATATAGTTGAGTTTCCAGCTAGAAGAAAATCTATTGGTAGCAAATGGTTGTTTAAGAAGAATTTTAATGCACAAGGTAAAGTGGAGAAATACAAAGCTCGGTTAGTAGCAAAAAGTTATTCCCAGGTAGAGGGAATTGACTTTGGTGAGAGTTTTTCTCCTGTTGCTAAGTTAACTTCTATTAGATTTCTTTTATCTATTGTTGTTTCTTTTGATCTTGAAGTGGAACAGATGGATGTGAAGACAGCATTCCTACATGGGCATCTGGAAGAAGAAATCTACATGAAGCAGCTAGAAGTCTTTGTAGTGAAGGGAAATAAAGAGATGGTCTGTAAGTTAAAGAAGTCACTATATGGTCTGAAGAAATCACCTAGGAAGTGGTACCAAAATTTTGACACATACATCCTTGGATTGGGATTTGTAAGAAGCAGGGTTGATCACTGTGTATATTCCAAGTAGGTTGGTAATCACTTCATTTATGTAGTGTTGTATGTTGATGTCATGTTGTTGGTAGGAAATAACATGGATGTTATCAAGGAGGTGAAATCGCAACTATCCTCCAAATTTGACATGAAGGATGTCGGTGCTACTAAATTCATTATGGGAATGGATATTAAAAGAGATCGTGCAAACATGAAACTTTGGTTGAATCAGAGAAAATATGTTGAGACGATATTTCAAAGGTTTAATATGCATGGAAGTAAACCAGTCAAGGTTCTTATTCCTATAGGTGTAAATTTATTTGCAGATCAGTGTTCCAAGACACATGAAGAAGAAGAGGACATGTCCCATGTTCTGTATGCTAGTGCAATTGGAAATTTGATGTATGCAATGGTCTATACTAGACTGGACATTGCACATGCAGTGGGAGTTTTGAGCAGGTATATGTCAAAACTAGGGAAGGAACATTGGACAACAGTAAAGAGGGTCTTCAGGTATCTTCGTGGCACTACCAGTTATGGATTGTGCTACCAAGGAAGATCGGGATTGGACAGAGTGGTGGACATACATGGCTTTGTTGATGCAGATTGGGCTGGAGATCGGGATCGCAAAAGATCTACAAGTAGGTATGTATTTAACCTATTTGGAGGAGCAATCAGTTGGATGAGAAAAAGACAGGCTGTAGTGGCACTCTCAACTACAGAAGTTGAATACATGGCAACCACTCATGCAAGAAAGGAAGAAGTATGGTTACAAAGATTGTGTTCAGGTATTGGGTTGGTACAACAAGTAGTAAGATTAGACTGTGACAGTCAGATGCAATATTCTTGGCAAATAACAGATCTTATCATTCGAAGACAAAGCATATTGATGTTCAGTATCACTTTGTGAGAGACATGGTTGAGGAAAAGAAGGTGTTGCTGGAAAAGGTTGACACTTTGAAGAATGTTGCAGATTCATTGACAACGTCTATGAGAATAGAAAATTTCTCCTGGTGTAGAGTAACAATGGGCATTGTTGCCCTGGATTGTTGACTATATAATCCCCTGGACCCCTGGATGCAAAGAAAACAACAAGTGGGATAATGTTGGGTATGTGTTATATTTTTTGCATGTGTGTGTGTGGGCACGTTAGATTCGACAATTGCGTCTGACGATCCATCTAGTACTTCTCTTTGTTTCGTGTGCATTGGGCACTTTCCTAGGAGGTTCCCAGGGGGGGCAAGTATGCCCCCCCTGGTTACGCGCAACCCGAAAATTGTTTTTGGGTGGTTTTTTCTATTTTTAGTGGATTTTTCTATTTTTAGTGGTTTACTAAATTAATCCCGGATTTAAGGGATTAGGGTTTTGGTATCTACATAATACCTAAAAAACATTGTATATATTGTATGGTGAATGGTGAAATTTGAGATATGAATATAAGAAAGGTTTTCTCGGTTGAGGGTTTCCGGTATAAAATCTTTGTGTACTTTGTGTATGAGTCATTGATTAAATTATGTTTTGATTAAGAATCTATATGCATTGTTTTACTTCACAGGTTTAAAACTTACAAATAGTACACGACCAGTGGAAACAACTAAGAAACCGAATTGCATACTTGAGGGACGCGAAGGAAATTGTATATTTGTATGTGCAACAAAAACAATAGTTCCAGTTGAAGAGTTGTTGATTGATTACAAATTAAATAGAATAGATGGAGGGGTTGCGACTATGGGGGTAAATATATTACATACCATTCAACTCAACCTTTGATCAATCATTGTTATAATTTATTGCTACAATATTCAATTTTTTACTACATATATTTCATTTTTCATTATTTATTTTCTAATATTACTACAATATTTCATTTTCTTAATGTTACAATAACTTTCATAAATCTTGTTGATTAATTTATTATGTCAACATCTGTCTAGGTTGACCATGAGAAATCACACGCTACATCTGTCTAGGGTGACCATGGAAACGCACCCAATGTGCCTCAGCAAGTAAATGTTAAATATAGTAACAACTTATGACTACAACAACTAAATTTCTGAAATTTCATTATTTATTTTCTGATATTACTGCAATATTTCATTTTTTTAATGTTACAAGTGAATTTCATAACTTTTGTTGATTGATTTATTATGTCAACTTATGTCCAGGGTGACCGTGAGAAATCACACACTACATCTGTCCAGGGTGACCATGGAAATGCACCCGCTATGCCTCAGCAGGTAAATGTTAAATATAGTGACAACTTATGACTATAACAACTAAATTTCTGAAATTTCATTATTTATTTTTTGATATTACTGCAATTTTTCATTTTTTCAATGTTACAACTGAATTTCATAACTTTTGATGATTGATTTATTGTGTCAACTTCTGTCAAGGGTGACCGTGGAAAATCGCCGGCTACATGTGTATAGAGTGATCGTGGAAATGCACCCATTGTGCCTCGACACGTAAATATTAAATATAGTAACAACTTACTACTTCAACAACTAAATTTCTGAAATTTCATTATTTGTTTTCTGATATTACAACAATATTTCATTTTTTTAATGTTACATGTGAATTTCATAACTTTTGATGATTGATTTATTGTGTCAACTTCTATCCAAGGTGACCGTGGAAAATCACTCGCTACATTTGTCCAGGGTGACCATGGAAATGCACCCGCTATGCCTCAGTAGATAAATGTTAAATATAGTAACAACTTATGACTACAACAACTAAATTTCTGAAATTTCATTATTTTTTTCTGATATTACTGCAATATTTCATTTTTTTTATGTTACAAGTGAATTTCATAACTTTTGTTGATTGATTTATTGTGTCAATTTCTGTCTAGGGTGACCATGGAAAATCACCCACTACATCTCTCTAGGGTGACCGTGGAAAATCACCCACTACATCTGTCCAGGGTGACCGTGGAAAGGCACCCACTGTGCCTCAGTAGGTAAATGTTAAATATAGTAATAACTTATGACTACAATAACGAAATTTCTCAAATGTTAAAGTTCATATCATTAATTTTATTCATCAATGTATTGTGTCATGCTCAACATGGGAAGGCACCCACTAAGGATCTTAATGAGGACGAAATATTTTATTCCACTGACCCAATAACAACTGTCGTAAAGGCCTTGAAGAAGACAAACATAGAATATCTAGGTTTGTTTCACAAAAGACCCCTGACATAGGAGGATAGGGAAATAATTGCAGAGCTACAAAATTTAATAACTAATTTTGGGGTAAGTTGCATCTTCACGTATTTTTATTAGCTATGACAATTTCATATCCGTTTTTTTGTTTTATATTTTTTATATGATCTGATAAAGTAAAGTTTTCTGTTTGTAGGAATTTTTAAACCCCATGGCCCAGCTGGAACCTTCCGATCCTGCAACTGTTACAAGTAGCAGTGATGGTCCAATGCAACAAAAAAGTCAACATAGCAAAGCACAAGTGAGGTTTTTTGACACTCCTGAGGTTCCCCTTAAATCCATTGATAAGCACAATAATGTTGACCGACATGACATGCCGAAGCATGATGAGCCAGAGCCTGAGACTCCACATGACTCTGGAGAGGAACATATTGTAGATGGAGAGGAAGTTATTATGCATAGAGTTGAGCGAATTAAAAGCACCAAATCACTAGATCTCACCTTTCTCGCGGATGACGCATGTGTTCCTATCAAGATTCAGAAGAAAGGATGATTTTAGGGAATAAATTTCGCTCATGGGCTAATTTTCCATGGTTTTTCCAAAAAAGAGATTCGTTATTTTAAAAATGATTCACCCAAATTCTATAGGATACAATTAGTTTACCTTAAAAATCGCCAAAAATTTATACAACCTATATAAAATCCTTAGAAATTTGAATATTTTTTCAAAAATATCGTCAAACATTTATAGTTGGCATATGAAGGATTAGTAAGATTCACCAAGGTTTCTACATTTTAAAATAAATTTCCATCCTTAAAATCATCCTTGTTTAGAATATTGCAGGTATTTGTTAATCAATTGATTCATTTTTACCATTAAATTAAAATGGACATTTGTTGAGACTATTATAAATTAATGGATAACATGTTTATGCAGGAAACAATGTTTTCTATATAAACTTGAATGACAAATCCTTGGATGTGTTTGGCCCCACCATTCATACACGATGGAATGAAAAAGATATCAAAAAGAAAGATGAATTGATAGACCACACGGTAAACTTGTTCGACAATACGTTCAATAAGAAAGCGGTTACAAAGTTAGCCGGTGAGAATTTAAAATATACCAGGGCCCAATATAGGGAGAAATTGCAATTAGACCTCAAGCATGAGTGCCCTCCCATGGTTCCAGAGAAAGAGTGGAAGGCCCTGATAGAGGATGCAAAGAAGAACTTGTTTAAAAAACAAGGAAGACATCCACGAGATGGTCAAGCAAGGTACAACACATGTCATATTATTATTGAAATATGCTCATTTATGTTTTTCTTTCTTGTTTTAAGTAACAATTCTGATATCTAATGTTTTTCAAAAATTCCATATATAGGCTACCTGACACCTCCAAAGCAACCAAGGCTAGAATGGAAAAGCATGGGCAACATAAACTAGGCCAGGGTGGTTATGGAAAACTAAAATCCCTAATCGTAAAAATTAAATGATTAACTGTGGTTAATACTTATTTAATAGTAGCAAACAAATCTTTGTTTTTGTTATTGGTAATTTTAATGGTGTTATGCATTCCAATTAAATATGTTCGACACTGTTTCCACCGAGGAGGACTTAAAGCTTGGTTACAAGCACAGTTTTAAAAGTGTGATTGAATATAGGAAAATCTTTGGGCAGACTCCAATCTCCCTAACCACGCAGGTAAATAAAATGAATAAGGAAACCGCAGTAGCATGCTTGTAAAGTCTATTCATATTTTATGATATCACCCTTAACTAATTATTTATGTTTGTTTTCAAGAAACAGTGCCACCACAGCAGTGAATCTAGCGGTATTCAGTAAACACCATGTCATACAAGGGTGCACATGTCCAATGATAGTGGGGAGCAAAGTACCCATTCCGATATGTATGCTTCAGAATTAGAAATATTTACCGTGATTGTAGATATTTATTTCCTAACTTATACTTATATATTATCTTCTCAAAATTGAAGGTGAACTACGAGAGGAACCAAGTGGACAAGAAATTAACACACCAACTGTCACAACTACACAGACAGGTAAAGAGAAATAGTGTAATGTTAATCAAAGTAATGAATTAGTTATTTCGATTATATTTCAACATATTGATATGATCATTTTCGTTGTTGCAGTTCATGACCTTGCACAGATGCCTCGATGCCCTTCTCAGCGATGTACTAGAAGTATGGTACATGAGCTCATGGAAACACAAACAATAGTAGGACAGAACGCAAGAAATACAATGTCAAAGGATGATTATAATAGCCCAATTGTCAATTTTATGAATGTAAAAAAACATAAATCAAAGAAAAATTAGATGTATAAATTCATGACTTGTATTTGGATGCTTATCGATGTTTCTAGTATGAAACATTGTGTATATGAATTACAACATTATGCTTCAATGTTTATATGTTCATATGTTTTGATGACTATCCTAGTTATGCATGAATGTCTATAAGTTTTCTATATAAACAAAATCGTTTGTTGGGCATGGGGAATTGAGAGCGATGTGAGGGGGGGAGGGGCCATATAAGCTTCCACCTTCACATGGTTGGCCCTGTTCAATAGACAATAACCTATTCTTGAAACAAAGAGAAGCTCATTAAGGTAAGTGAACCTTAAGTTTTTTCTAGAGTATTTTACATAACTAAATGCATGTTTATTTGCTTATATATTATTTACTCGTATAAATAATTTGTCTTTTATGATTCAAGCAGGTCTTGGTGATGAAAATGCATCTCATGGACAACTCTTATAAAGTTGTATGGGCTAATGGATCTGGCAAAAGGACAATGATAAGTAAGGGTTTTGACATGTTTTCTAAAGTATGCTTTATACTAGTAAAAGTTTGCAATCCTCTATAAATTATAAAATTGCATTTTTGGTAGACAATCATCAATTGTTTTAACAAAGTATGAATCATAGACTGTGGGAAAAACCTTTTTTTGTATTCTTACATTGACCAATACAACTATAACATATTTTTAGTGCAAAATCTTAACCACACACACATGAACCCTAAGTAAACAAATGAGAGAAGAGAAAGGGAGAATATGTACTAATAGGAGTGAATGAAGATAATAATATGAATAATGGATTGGAGAGTGCACTTTATCCTAGTTGAATGATACTTCCATCCAACATGTCTCATTGTAATGCATGTTGTGATAGTTGTGTCTTCTCACTATAATGTATGTTTCTATGTCCATCATGGGATTCCTAGAGCACCACCTATTATTCATGATCCAACACATAGTAGTCAAGAATCCTATCAATTTCTAATGTGTGCAAGTAGCATATGATTAACTAATAATTTGTATCCTTAATTATGAGCTATCAATCTTTACTATCACCATATTCTTCTAGTGCATGTAGATTTATATTTGAAGTTGGAAATATTAGTGAAGAATTCAAGAACTACTTCCATGCAAAAGATATCTACATTCAACACTTTATGAGCTATCCCAACATTGTTCCAATTGTGGATTTTCGAGAGGTGATTAGGTCCCACATTTTATTTACCTAGTTTAACCACCACTTCAAAATCAAACTCCTAAAATAGTAGAAACATCGATAGAATTAACCTTCCAACATTGTATTGTTAACCAAATACTTGACCATTAAATTATCAATGAACAACTTGAAGGGCTGGTCCAGAAGATAATACTTGAAATTTTGTAGCATATACGCCATCACCAGGCCTTTGCATTTCATGGTTGTGTAATTACAATTTTTTTCTAGAAAATTACCTTGGGTGGTGTAGCATGTGTTCCCCTAGTTATGCCAACATGTTCTCAATGTAATGGTAGCGGAATCCACATGGACATGGAAAATTTTTGACCAATTAGGAAAAACAAGAATTGGAGCCATAACCATCCATCGTTTTAACTTGGAAAAAAACTTTTCACATTCTACAATCCATACAAATGGCACACCTTTTCATAGTAGTTCCTCCTTCTAAATTATTAGTTGAGCCTGCCCTATGATAAATATATGGTAATACCCTGCATGACCATAACATAGGGAAATTGTCTAGTGCATACATATTCTAAAATTACTATGAATTTCATTAGTTTGACTAAACATCCTTCCTTGTAGATAATATGATCCAAAAGGATGTTGAATGGGGTGTAGAAAATGAAATTCTTAATATTTAGGTACAAATAGATCAATCAACGTCTTTCCATCACCAACATTAGTTTAGCCATGTGACTCTTTAGAAAGATATACATTGCCAATAATTGAAAATATATCTCAAGGAAATTAGGGATATACTCATTCAACATAACAAAAATGATTCTAGAGAACATAATTGGTGCATTACTTGGGCCAAAGGGCATGAGATTGTATGCATACAATCACCATTCCATAGAAAAAATGGTGTTCATCTTATCCTCCTTGATGATTTAGATTTTATGATAGCGAAATAATCTTATTATGAAGGTGTAAGGTTCATTCCTTGCCACTTTCTTGGTAATATCGTGACTAAAACATGTATAAAAGGGATCATGTATGTAGGCTTGACTCAATCTAAAAAATTCCA
>JASDQU010011042.1:99816-111534 GCA_032191745.1 Picea mariana
GTTTGATGTTGGTCCGATATACGCGAAGTATGTGGAGATACAGAGTTGCCGCAAATTATATACAACTAGTAGATAACAATCAAAATAAAGGGGCAACTATATATATTGATCGAAGGCCAAAAGCTACTGGAAACATTGTGGGCTTTATAAATAGTACATGACCAATGGCAACAAATAAGAAATTGAATTGCATATTTGAGGGATGCAAAGGAAATCATATATTTGTATGTGCAACAAAAACAATAGTTCCAGGTGAAGAGTTGATTGATTGATTACAACTTAAATCGAATAGATGGAGGGGGTGCATCTATGGGGGGTAAATATCTTACATACCATTCAACTCAACCTTTGATCAATCATTATTATAATTTATCTCTAAAATATTTCAATTTTTTACTGCATATATTTCATTTTTCATTATTTATTTTCTGATATTACTGCAATATGTCATTTTTTTTAATGTTACAATTACTTTCATAGCTCTTGTTGATTAATTTATTGTGTCAACATCTATCTAGGGTGACCGTGAGATATCACAGGCTACATATGTCCAGGGTGACCATGGAAAGGCACCCACTGTGCCTTGATAGGTAAATGTTAAATACAGTAACAACTTATGACTACAACAACTAAATTTTAGAAATTTCATTATTCTTTTCTTCTGATATTACTACAATATTTCATTTTTTTAATGTTACAGGTGAATTTTATAACTTTTGTTGATTGATTTATTGTGTCAACTTCTATCCAAGGTGACCGTGGTAGAAAATCACCCACTACATCTGTCTAGGGTGACTATGGAAAGGCATTCGTTGTGCCTCAATAGGTAAATGTTAAATACGGTAACAACTTATGACTACAACAACTAAATTTATGAAATTTCATTCTTTTTTTTTCTGATATTACTGCAATATTTCATTTTTTAAATGTTACAGGTGAATTTCATAACTTTTGTTGATTGATTTATTGTTTCAACTTCTGTCCAGGGTGACCGTGGCAGAAAATCACCCGCTACATCTGTCCAGGGTGACTGTAAAAATGCACCCACTGTGCCTCAACAGGTAAATGTTAAATACGATAACAACTTATGACTACAACAACTAAATTTCTGAAATTTCATTATTTTTTTTTCTGATATTACTCCAATATTTCATATTTGAAATGTTACAGGTGAATTTCATAACTTTTGTTGATTGATTTATTGTGTCAACTTCTGTCCAGGGTGACCATGGCCAAAAATCACCTGCTACATCTATCCAGGGTGACTGTGGAAAGGAACACGTTGTGCCTCACTAGCTAAATGTTAACTACAGTAATAACTTATGACTACAATAACTAAATTTCTCAAATGTTAAATTTCATCTCATTAATTTTATTCATCAATATATTGTGGCATGGTCAATGTGGAAAGGCTCCAACTGAGGATATTGATGAGGATGAAATATTTTATTCCACTGACCCAATGACAACTGTAACGAAGGCCTTGAAGAAGGATAACATAGGATATCTAGGTTTTCTTAGCAAAAGACCCCTGGCACAGGATGGCAGGGCAAGAATTGTAGAGCTACAAAATATAATAACTAGTTTTGGGGTAGGTGGCATCTTCACATATTTTTATCAGCTATGACAATTTCATATCCCTTTTTTTGTTTTATATTTTCTATATGATCTGATAAATTAAAGTTTTCCATTTGTAGGAGTTTTTAAACCCCGTGCGCCGGGAACCTGCCGATCCTGCAACTGTTATAGGTAGCAGTGATGGTCCAATGCAACAAAAATGTCGACATAGAAAAGTGCAAGTGAGGATTTTTGAGCCTTCTGATGTTCCCCTCGAATCGATTGATGAGCACAATGATTTTGACCGGCATGACATGTCAGAGCATGATGAGTCGGAGCCTGGGACTCCACATGACTCTGGAGAGGAATGTATTGTAGATGGAGAGGAAACTATTCTGCATGGAGCAACATGAATTAAAATCACCAGATAACTAGATGTTACCTTTCTAGTGGATGACACATGTGTTCCGATCAAGATTCAGTAGACTGTAGGTAATTGTTAATTAATTGATTCATGTTTTTCATGAAATTGAAATGGAAATTTGTTGAGATTATTATAAATTAGTGGATAACACGTTTCTGTAGGAAACAATGTTTTCTATAGAAACTTAAATGACAAAGCATTGGAGCTGTTTGGTCCCACCATTCTCACACAGTGGAATGGCCAAGATAGAAAAAAGAAAGATGATTTAATAGACCACATGGTAAAATTGTTCGGCAGCACTTTCAACAAGAAAGTGGTTACAAAGTTAGCCGGCGAGAATTTAAAATATTCCAAGGCCCAATATAGGGAGAAATTGCAATTAGACCTCAAGCATGAGCACCCTCCCATGATTCCAAAGAAAGAGTGGAAGGCCCTGATAGAGGATGTAAAGGAGAACTTGTTTAAAAAACAAGGAAGACATCCACGAGCTAGTCAAGCAAGGTACAACACATGTCATATTATTAGTGAAATATGATCATTTATGTTTTTCTTTCCTGTTTAAGTAACAATTCTGATATCTAATTTTTTTAAAAAATTCCATATGTAGGCTACCAGACACCTCCAAAGAAACCAAGGCTAGAGTGGAAAAGCACGGGCAACATAAACTAGGCCATGGTGGCTATGGAAAACTAAAAGCCCGAATTGTAAGATTTAAATGATTGACTATGGTTAATATTTATTTAACAGTAGCGAAAAAATATATGTTTTTGTTATTGGTATTTTTAATGGTGTTATGCATTGAAGTTAAATATGTTCAACACTACTGCCACCAAGGAGGACCTAAAGCTTGGTTACAAGCATGGTTTTAAAAGTGTGATTGAATATAGGAAAAACTTGGGCTAGACTCCAATCTCCCCAGCCACGCAGGTAAATAAAATGAATATGGAAATTGCAGTAGAATGCATGCAAAGTCTATTCATATTTTATTATATCACCCTTAAATAAGTATTTATGTTTGTTTTCAAGAAACAAGGCTACCGCAATAGTGAATCTAATGGTATTCAACAGACACCACGTCATACAAGGGTGCACATGTCCAATGATAGTGGGGAGCAGAGTACCCATTCCGGTATGTATGCTTTAGAATTAAAAATATTTACTGTGATTGCAGATATTTATTTCCTGACTTATACTTATATATTATCTTCTCAAAATTGAAGAGCATGTAGCTCAGGAGGGTGAACTGCGAGAGGAACCAAGTGGAGAAGAAATTAATGCATCATTTGTCACAGCTACAAAGATAGGTAAAGAGAAATAGTGTAATGTTAATCAAAATAATTAATTGGTTATTTCAATTATATTTCAACATATCGATATGATCATTTTCGTTGTTACAGTTCACGACCGTACAAAGATGCCTCGACGCCATTCTTAGCGATGTACCAGAAGTATGGTACATGAGCGCATGGAAACACAAACAATAGAAGGACAAGGCACACAAAATACAATGTCCTTGGATGATTATGATACCCCAATTGTCAATTTTATGAATGTAAAAAAACATAAATCAAAGAAAAATTAGATGTATAAATTCATGACTTTTATTTGGATGTTTATCGATGTTTATATGTTCATATGCTTCAATGTTCATATGTTCATATGTTTTGATGACTATCCTAGTTATACATGAATGTCTATATGTTTTCTATATAAATAAAATCATTTGTTGGGTATGGGGAGTTGAGAGTGATGTGAGGGGGGGGAGGGGCCATATGAGCTTCCACCTTCACATGGTTGGCACTGTTCAGTAGAGAATAACCTATTCTCAAAACAAAGAGAATCTCATTAAGGTATGTGACCACTTAAGTCTTTTCTAGAGTGTTTTACATAACTAAATGCATGTTTATTTGCTTATATATTATTTACTCATATAAATAATTTGTCTTTTATGATTCACACGGGTCTTGGTGATGGAAATGCATATCGTGGACAAATCTCATCAAGTTGTATGGGATAATGGATTTGGTGAAAGGACAATGATAAGGTAAGGGTTTTGACGTGTTTTTTAAAGTAGGCTTTATACTAGTAAAAGTTCACAGTCCTCATGAAAGGATAGAATTGCATTTTTGGTAGACAAGCATCAATAGTTTTAACAAAGTATGAATCATAGATTGTGGGAAAAACCTTTTTTTGTATTCTTTCATTGACCAATACAACTATAACAGATTTTTAGTACAAAATCTTAACCACACACACACACACACACACACATATATGAACCCTGAGTAAACAAATGATAGAAGATAAATGGAGAATATGTACTGATAGGAGTGAATGAAGATAATAATATGAATAATGGAGTGGAGAGTGCACTCTATATTAGTTGAATGATACTTGCATCCAACATGTATCATTGTAATGTATATTGTGATAGTTGTGTCTTATCACTATAATGTATGTTTCTATGTCCATCATGGGATTCCTAGAGCACCACCTATCATTTATGATCCAACACATAGTAGTCATGAATCCCATCCATTTCTAATGTGTGCAAGTACCGTATGATTAACTAATAATTTGTATCCTTAATTATGAGCTATCAATCTTTACTATCACCATATTCTTCTAGTGCATGTAGATTTATATTTGAAGTTGGAAATATTAGTGAAGAATTCAAGAACTACTTCCATGCAAAAGATATCTACATTCAACACTTTATGAGCTATCCCAACATTGTTCTAATTGTGGATTTTCGAGAGGTTATTAGGTCCCACATTTTGTTTACCTAGTTTAACCACCACTTCAAAATCAAACTCTGATGTCTGCCATGAGAACTAATGCTTAGCTCTCTCTTAAAAAAGGTTTACTTATGACAAAATATTTCTTCAACATAATGGCTCTTTCACTCGACTCTCTACCTTCTTTCCTTATGTCTTGTATTTATAGATATGCATGTGATAAGATCAATTATGCATGGATTACATATCATGCATATGTGATCCATGCACAGATTCAACTCATATATTTTAGCTTTAATAACTTTTAGATTTTATATTTCCTCTCATATTTTATATTTTCAAGGTATATTGAGGTGGTTGTGGGTTTACCAATAGAATCTTGGAATCAACTGCATATATCCATAAGGAAAGGCATGGATGACAACAACTGTCACTAGGAACAACCGCAACCTATGTGCCATTTTTACACTACTACGTATGGGTGGATTATTCCATGAAAGTTTTCCACGTTTCCATTATTTTCATGTTTTTTTTAAATAGGGCGGGATTTTCATCGATATTGCCACGAAAGTTCGTCGATATTTCCATGATAAGGTTTTTTTAACTTGGGCAGGATTTTCATTTCTATTGCCATGAAAATTCTTCGTTATTGCCACGGAAATTTTTCCTATCTCAAAAAGCATCTGCTAACGACTAGTTGACTAGTTGATCTATATATACCTAACTTTAAGAGACTTTGCGACACAATTGCTATAGTTGCGACACTGCCCATGGCTTTTGTTTGAGTTGTTTATTTTTTCCATCACCCACCGGTTGAACAAATCCAATTCACGATCTACATAGCTCGGGTTTTGAACTTGCAAGGTTAGTATGTTTTTTTTATTGATGTACTCATTTAACTTGTAAATTTTTGTTCAAATGTTGAAATTTCATGTAGCTTGTTTTTTCCTTGATAATATATTATATGTGTAGTACCATATTTCATGTCATTGGGTTTTGGATCTAGTTAGTATATTCTATGGAAATTCATGTGAAATATTAAGAAAAATATTTTCCGAAGAAGTATTTTAAGAAGAGGGAAAATCACTCCATCAATAAGTCAATTCAAACATAAAAAACAGATGTCATTATCAATCTAGATTAATTTGAGCCTACAATTCCTTATGTAAATTTAATCCTTATTACAAAACCACCAACTCATAACAACTGTACCGGTTGGACTAATGTTTGAAATAGAAAGTCATGGAAAAAAATCCTCTTAAGTCTAATTCTATCCCTTAGAGACCTTGTTAGCTCTCACTTTTGTGTTTCTGTGATGTTGTGCCTATATATATTAATGCCATATTTTTAGTCTAGTATTAGGTTAGGTTAGTCATATAACATTGTACTCTTATATGTGATGTTGTTTCTCTCAATTTGTTATAATCACACACAATTCTAGATGTAGTGATTAACTCTAGTTTGTAGTTGATGTAACTTGTTTATACACTATTAATAAGGAGTAGCTAAAATATAAAAAAATCATGACAAAATCTATGATAACATGATCAAATCTACTAGTTAGACAATGAAAAATGAGAACATGCCAAAGTGTCTTAGAAAATAAAACCGTGACCACTATAAGTAGCATAACATTGTGACCATTGTATGTAGCTACAAATCAACACGTCATAATTTAAACAAACCCAACCCAATTGTGGATGACAAGTGGTTGGCATTCTTTTTTTAGTGGTGAATTTCAAAGATTGACATTTTGTCTACAAAACAACTTAGAGGCTAGTGTATGGTGTCGAGTGATTCAAGTTTGAGAAATTTTGAACACTTTCGTTAAATGGTGTGTAATTATTTTCCATGGTGATTCAGTACAAACTACTCTAAAGTACAAATTGAAGCATATCGATCTTAATAGTTAATCGATAATAAATAAAAAACATGTCAAAATGTCTTAGAAGAAACAATTGTGAAGATTGTAGGTCACTGTAAATAAACATATCATAATCGAAAGGAGTAGCTAAAGTATCATGGAGTAGCTAAAATATAAAAATTTGACAACTTACTGTTTGGTATGGTGTAGGTAAGACAACTACTTGTCAGGACAAGGATTTGTCACTATGAACAAAAATGACAGGAAGCTTGCTCGGTTAAGAGCGACATTAGAGGCGAGGGGCGATGGAAAGTGTTATTGCCTTTGATATCATTGCAGGGGCTTGCAAATAAAAATACTTTTAATAATAATAGTTGAAAGACATTGTAGGGAGAAGGGGCATGCTGAAGGGGGTTATGAATATCGTCCCTTGGCAAGAGGATTCAATATTTAATGTATTCTCTGTAATAATCATCATGTCATGAATTTTAGTAATATTTATTATTGGGATTTTTATATTTTCTATACACACTAACTTTTCTACATCGTTTTAAATATATAGACGATGCCCCCAAAATGTCGATCTCCAGAGAGTTATTTGCCAAGTACTAGCAAAAAAACTCCTTTACAGGGTGATGAACTTTGAGATCATAATATTGAAGCTTCTGATCAAGTTATTAATGATAATATGGATGGAGATAACGTTAGTGATTCAAATCAGGAAGATGAGATACATAGATTGATCCAAGACACATTTTCTCCAATGGACGAGGACAACTAGGATGATAGTCATGATGTTGATCCTCTACTTGAGAAGTCACATCAATCTCTTTATGAAGGCTCAACAATAAATTTTTTATATGCTATATTGTTGTTGGTGAACTTGAAGGTTTTGAATGGTTTATCAAACACATGCCTCACACAGATACTAAGATATTTAATTTGTGAATTATTTATGCCTGCATGTTCACAAATACTTAAAAGGCTCAATTTTTTCCTATATTGCTATTGTTTTCTAATTTGTAAATTAGTATGGATGTTATACTGATGATTAATATTGTTTACATTGACTTATTGTTTTGAATTTTGTAGGTTTTTAGGTGAATTTCTATTACCAACGTCAAATATTTTGCCATGCACATATCGAGAAATATCCGTGATTATGAAAAAAATTGGAATGGACTATCAGGCTATTGATACATGTCCTAATGATCATATCATATACTATGGACAATATGCATTAGAAAATGAATGCCCACAATGTCAAATAAGTAGATATCGAACCGATAAAGCATCAAAGAAGGTGCTTCGCAAAGTTCTTCATTATATTCCGATAATTCCACGTTTCCAGCGGTTGTTCAGGTGCCAAAGTATATCATAGTTTATGGATTTCCATGCAAAGAACAGAATTCAAGACGATGTTCTTCGAATGCCTGCAGATAGTCTTGCATTGAAGTACATCGAAGAAAAGTGGCCAATTTTTAAAGAAGAACCTCGTAATATTAGACTTTTGTTGGCAGCTGATGGTGTCAATCCATTTAGAGAGCTTCGTTCTACGTACTCAGTGTGGCCTGTTTTTGTTATAAATAATAACTTTCCTCCTTGGATGTCAATCAAGAGAGAGAACACAATGTTGGCAATGATTTTTCCAGGTATTTAATTATCTTTTATTTTCTTTAAAGTATGACAAAATATTTCATTTCTTTGTTTTGTGCATGGTAATTATTTCTTTTATATATAACGACATCTAGATAAGTATAATTAATCATGCAATATGTTGAACCAATTAGGTAGGTACCAGGTTAAAGATATGAACGTATATATTGAACCTGTTATCGATGAGTTGTTGAAGTTATGGGTTGGCGTCACTATGTATGACATCTCTAGACCAATAGGGCAAAAATGATTTCAATTCCATGGAATACTATCATGGACAATTCATGATGCTCCCGGGTTAACACATTTTTGTGGCATATTGTTACTTTATTTTTTGATTTAATATTATATATATTTATTGAAAATATCTATTGAAAATATCATGCATTATTTTAAATTGTAACTCTAATTTGACGCTACATTAATTCATATATATTGTAGGTCTTCAAACAAAGGGTAAATTTGCATGCCCAGTTTGTGGTCCGAGGATAAAATCTCGTCATTCAAGGAGTTTAGGAAAGGAAGTGTTTGATGAGTATAGGCACTTTCTGCCTAAGAACCATAGTTATCGAATTATAGACAAACAAAATTCAATGGTAAAGAAGAAAATGGAAAAAAACCATGAAGAATGACACCTCGCCTATGGAAGTTGGAATATATTAGAAATAGTCAAGGTACGCAAATTATTTATGTATGACATATTATATAAATCTTTGTTTAATTTCATTAGTATTAATTTCATTTTGTTTAATTAATTAGTGTTAATTTCAATTTGTTGATGTTTCATGAATGTCATTAAGGCACGAATGGGCTTCCACGAGGAATGAAAAGTTACTCGATGCAATTCAGTAGATTTACATACTGCGAGCACCTACAAATAGTTCATCTGTTTGATACAATGCTTATCAGGAGGAACATAACATAATTGTTATGGCGAATATTAGATGGAAGGACTGGCAAAGAGAGAATTAGAAAGATTTGTTGTGACATCCAGGAAGCTAATCACGCATTGCAATGTGTTATTATTAATTCTAATGGCGATGGTCGTGAACAAAATGCTAATCTTCCTTGACTATTGACGAAGCAACAGAGCAATACATACAAAATATCTTAAAGAAAAAAAGGTGATTTTGGTGGGGTTAAAACACATGACTGGCATACATTCATTAAGGTAATTAGTAGGTTATAATATATTTCCTTATTGGTATGCATTTTTTTGGAAACAAATAATAATTATTTGTTTTTTGTTACAATATGTTCTACCTTTATCTCTCCCAGACGACTTTGACAACAACATAAAACAAATTATTTATTTACTTCACATATACATGAGGTAAGTATTGTTTTATAAGGAAAATGTACATCTTATGTGATTTGTAGCAGAACTTATTGACATATTATGTTTTATCTACAAATTTATGTGTGCCTTGATATTATTTTATTGCATAGACATTTGTAGGTGGCTATCATCAAAAGAAATCCATAAAGAAGATATAAGGTATTGGAAGAGAGAAATTCCCCGACTAATGTGTCAAATGCAACAGTGTCTACCTCCAACATTTTTCAATGCACAAGAACACTACCTCATACACCAAGTTGAGGAGATTGAATTATGTGGACCAATACACACAAGGTTGATGTGGATGGTGGAGAGGCAGTTGAAGTCATTGAAGGAATTTGTTAGACAAAGAGCATGCCCAAAGGGTTCTATGGTTGAGGGATATATGGTATATCAATGCATGGTGTATATTAGTCAATATCTACCTAAATTAGCAGAAAATATGAATGTGCCTCACATTTGGCATCTCAACTCCATCAACAAATTTGAAGGGGAGGTCCTATTGGGGAAAGGTAAAATGAGGAATCTGAAAGGTAATTATTAGATGTTGAGGTAGATTTAATATATTACACATTTATTTTTCCAATTTTATTTTATCATACAGATTTTTTACATTTTTTGTTCCTGCATATTGAACTATATTAAATTATTCCTTTATTAACAATAGCTAATTAATGATATTAAATTGTTATTTTATCATATAGTTTCTCGAGAGTGGGATGCTTTAAATTTATACATTGCAAACAACCTTGATTGGATGGAGCATTGGATAGAATATACTGAAGAATACTTTGATAGGTTATCATGGGAAGGGGTGAGTAACATGATTAAAACAACGCATCGTCATCGAGATCAATTTCCTGATCTTACATCAAGGGAAGTTTATTTAGCCTTTGGTTTAAAATATAATCAGGCAAGTAAATTTTTTACCCACATTTTCCTAGTTATTTCCCAATTTTTCAATGTATTTGGTTTGTTTAATTTTTGGAATATATATTTACTAAGTCCTATATGAGGTTTATTAATTGGAAATGTATTTTTTACTTGTTGTCCATGTTGCAGTTGAAACTTCACAAGGCTATGTGGTATAATGGTCATAAATTTCGTATCAAAATGTTGGATGATAAAATGAAAACCTTGAATTGTGGTATAACTGCAGTGTTTAAGGTCATCAACATTTCCTCTAGAAGTGACAAAAATCCGGAAGAAACTGAGAATAGGTATTATGGGAATTTGGAGGATATAATTGAGTGTGATTTTAATTCCTTTAAAATAGTTTTGTTTGAGGTTAAATGATACAGGCTACGGATGCATGAACGTGATCCAGAAAGAACTATTATTGAGCATGATAATGGATTTACCATGGTTAATACACGGGCATTTGAAGTGGGTACAAAGCCTTATGTTCTTCCAAGCCAATGTGAGCAAGTATTTTACTCAGAGGTACCTGGTAAAGCAGGTTGGTCATACGTTGTTAGATACGATCCAAGAGGAAGATGAGTAAAGTATATTTTTATGTAGCCGAGGATGAAGATAATAACGAGGAAGAATATCATGATTATGTAGATCAGGAGCAAGTGGCTCATGTAGTCTATTTGTCAGATGAAGAAGTTGAATAAGTTGATCATCCAAATGTAGGAGACGATGATCTCATTGACGACATTGATAACTATATTAACGAAAATGATGTTGATGGTGATTTTGATATGAATGAGCATTTCGCCAATATTTATTTTGAACTAGATCCTGATACAGATGTTGAGCTGGATGAAGAAGAAGATGACTGATATTTAATTGTTGAAAAGAAGAGGTATGTGTTTATATCTTTTATATGATCTTTATATGTTTTTATTTTGTATAATATAGTATATGATACATGTTCCTTATAGTTTCAGGTCAGGTACTATGGGGAAATGGAAATTGAGAGTGATGCGACTGCACCTAATCATACCAACGATGTAGGTATGTTATCCCAATGAATGGATGCATTTTGGTTGACATGCAGTGGGACATCACATGTACCTTCTTAATTTTCTTACTTCACTTGATGTGGGCTTGGTCATTCCTAGCCTTGAATTGAAAGTTACCCCTAGTCTTAGTCATCACCCTTCATGACACTTGTCACCAAACGATCATTAGA
>JASDQU010011042.1:112013-136019 GCA_032191745.1 Picea mariana
AGGCTTCAATTCTATATTCATCTTCCAATGTCCTCCTCTCACTCTTTTCACCTCAAAGATGCTACATGGGAATAGGTGAGTATACTCTAAAATAAAATATACAATGTCTGCAATGATGTTTTCATACAAATAGTCCCCAATAATAGCCAACTTAGACACATCCTCCATACTTAAATCGACTATTTGTCTTCAATATCCCATGATAGTGAACTAGATAGTTGGTATTCTTGGCTTATGTGACTACATGGTGCACCTCTATTTATTCAAACCACGAAGAATGAAATTCTTTTGTGACATCATCCTCTACAAAATATATGGTCAAACATTATGTTTGTCCCATTAGTGGGAAACATTGAATGTGTTTTATATCCCCACTAATCAACATATCTTCCTCACAAAGTTGAAAAGTGTCATAGAACTTAAATTATAGTTATGGTTAGTAGGTCATCTATCATTGCATTTTTCTTCTATAGGTACCAATTCTTCAACATTGACTCTAAGGTGGGAACAAAATTATGAACCCACTACTAAATAGAAATTCCCTATGTATACTATTGGGTTTCACAATGATCCACATGCTCCACTAGATAATAAGTACCATTGAATTGTAGGGACTATTTGGAAAAGATTGATTTATGTTCATGATCCCAATCAATCCATTACAATACTAGGTATGGATATTTGTCATCTACTATGTCAATGAACTCAAAGTAAGCATAAATATTCACACAATCGAGATAAAATTCCATCTATGCCAATTTTACAATGGGGAAAATGTGTGATTGGTTCACCAAATACCACTAGATCAACAAGTGGACCCAATTTGGTCATCCCATGAGTTCCCATGATTACTTCAGTAGGATGTTAACATCCAACCCGAACTTTAGCATAACTTCTCATACTTCATATCATTGAATCAATGCATTTGAGATAAATTATTTTCCATACCTTGTTCACTGGACATGGTTTAAGGGCCTATCTTGTGCCTCTATTGGTGACTCTAAAATTGGCCCAAGGACCCCCCTTAACTTTGTTGTGGATTTATCATTGTCTATTATCTATAGAAAACTTTTCAAAAATTCTTTGACTTCATCTTCCACTATATACACTAGTACAATCATGCATTGGCTTAGTGGCCAAATTATGGAAGGTTTTCTATTTCTTTCATTCATAATAACTATGTTTCTAGCATGAATAGCTTCATGCATCACCTTAATTACATATTTAAAGTAAGCTTTCTTTCATAGTACATCAAACCTTGGTGCTCACTATAAAGCTTGATATATGGGTCCTTGATTTTCATCTCTCATGTTTGTGCTAGAATTGGCTCCAAACTAGGTGACGATATTGATCCCAATGTAGGCACAACCTACTATATTTTCACCATGGATATAAATCTCATAATTCACCATATTATCACTACTCTATATCATGTATTATTCCTCCCATTTATTAATCAATTGTACACAATCATGTGCATTATGTATTGTCTTTTGGTAGTACCCACATCAAGGATGGTGAGGATATAAGTAATTCCTTTCAATATACCCCACTTCATTATAATTATAAAATCATGGTGGGAGATGATTCACTTAATTCCATAGAGACCTATTACCCTAATTCTAATTATGTCCCCCATCCACTCCCATGGTTGAATCCATTGTGGACAAGTTCTTCTCAAACCTTTCCATTAGTGTAGATATTTCACAAAAATCCTTTTTATTGCTAATGTTTACCTAAGATAAGTTTCAATTCACAATGCTACAATATTACTAAATTTTTATATCAATAAGAAATGGTGGATATCATACCTATTGTTTTAGAAGATCTCACGAATCCTAACATCCAGATTTCCTACAAATGGTTTAGCCACAACAATAGTATATCTTGGAACCATGGGGAAATTGATCTATATATGACCTTCTATATTATAGATTTCACACCATACTTCCTCCCTACTATTGTACATTAAMTTTTCTAGCTCTTAAATTTTCTCAGAAAATGATATTAACTTGTATTAAAATTGATCCAATCCCCGGATGATTCAATGAGTCTCTTAATGGACTCGAGCCACATTGAAAATGCTAATATTTGTTTTCATGTAATTAGTTTTTATTATAACAATGCTAAGGTAACAAGRCATCGATAATCCACTCCTTCTCCTGGATCTCCTCGATCATGAATAACTGGCTCATTACATCTTGGAAGCACTGGTCATACTCACTTATAGTTTATTTGATCTTATATTTAATCTTTTTTAATCAACAATACTTTATTGCTCATACTTCATCTTTGTGAAATTTTAATGTTGTGTTTGTTGTTCAATTTCAACATTCTTTGCATCCACCATTGTCAATATTTCAAGCAACTTGAGCTTCCAAATCCTCCATCAAGTCCTTTCACCTCCCATGTTGGGGTTACACTTCCATCTAAATGAGGGTTGGGAGAATACCTCGTTCCACCATTACCATATTCAACCACACATGAATTTACTCAATCAATCTTATGTGTGGTCCTTGCTTGAAATATTCTAGTACTTTGGTCAAAGATTGATCACATTCCACCATGAATTCCAAATCATAAAATTCAACAAAGACTTTTAACCAAAATTGAATCACTCGGAGTCAAATTATGGTCATACAATGAGATATTTAACAAATTATTACCAGTCCACCCAATTCTTAGCTATGAAAACAATGATAATATTGCTTCTCTACAAATATTTCCAACTATTCATGTAGATTTGCTTGAAAATTTGCCCAAAAAGTCTCATGTAAACACACAAACAAATGCTTCTACTTATATATTTCTAAAACCTCACTTACATATGCACTTTCTTGGAACACATACCCATGTACCTACACTTCCAGATAATCTTGAGGCTCATCTTTTGATGGCCTCCACTACATCTCTGCTACTCTACATTTGTCAAGGTCATGACAACCAAAATCATGTTTATGGCTTGTTTATAGATCCAAGGTCCACAAAATGTGTTAAAAAAAGGTCCATAATAGTATAGTATAGTGATGTATCCAACCTTTCGAAGGAAGGAGGTCTCACACGAACCATGTTTGATAGTTTCCAAGTAATTAAGGTGTAGAGTAATGTAACATAGTGGGAATGTACAATCCATTTGTTAACCTTTAATCAGATGCATCTAAGAAAACAAAAAATATGTATGCACAAATATCACAAAAATTTAAACATCATCAAGATACACCATAATAAAGTAAAAATGAGTAGCCCCGTAATGCAATCCCATTATATTAAGTAAAGTACGGATTACATCTATGGATTATTCCTTTTACATTACTAGAGTTCAAAAGTCTCATAGTCAGGAAAACCTACACATCTTATAGTATGGAAAACTATCTATGCAAGGCTATGGCCATGTTTATTTCTCCATGACTTCAGCTCATACATGAACTAGAGATGGAAGTGTTATTGTTGTGTGTGCCAGACTACCTCTAAACATCAATGATTATGTTTTTAATTTTACATACATGTGATGAAAAGATGATAAATACTGAATATACCATTTTCGGCTTGACTCAAAGAATTTTCCTTTTTTTCAGGATCTTGAATTTGTCCAGTTTCATCCTACAGGAATATATGGTGCAGGTTGCCTCATCAATGAAGGTATTGACTTACTCATTGCATTACATTTGTTTGCAGACTTCATTTTCATTAAATGAAGAATGGTGGCCCATGAAATCAATATCATATTAGTTATATAGTATAGAACTTCATAGCATGCTTCTGATTGAATCGGTAATGTGAATTTAGATGATGCAAGGCATAACCAAATTTCTTTTTTGGAAAAATATTCTTCTTAAGTAGGTTATAGATAATGCAAATGCATCTATGTATTCTTTTATATATTTTGATACAAGATAAGCATGGTGCACTACTTGGAGTTTCTTTGTTCTTTTTGAGATAGCTTCTCATGCACATGTTGGGAATTTTTTCTTGATTGACTTTCTTGTTCATGGATGAGGATTAGACCCACAAAAACTAGGTGTAATCTTCTAGAAAAATTTAGCATGCTTTAAGGGTTTTCAAGGTGATGTTTCATGGCACCTATTATGGGTCTTGAGATATTCTTGGATAATTTTTTGGATGGTTCCTCTCTCATCTACAAGAGAAGGAAATTTCAAAGATATAGGGGGGTTAGTTCTTTTTTATGCCTCTTGCTTCTTGCACTTGCACTTTAGTATTTCACATTATACTCCCTCTCAAGTCATATTGGACACTTGTTCTGAACGAGATTATTCAATAGTATACAACCCACCCACTGTAATTTAAAAAAAAAAAAATCATTCTTTTCCAACATATATACCCTGGATTTTGTTCGATGTTCCCTTCACCCATTTCAGGGGTATTCTAGAATTACTACATGATCATTACCAATATTTTGAACCTTTTGGATATTGTTGCAACTCTCACTCCAATACTAGCGCAATGAAATTGGTTGATTGTAACTTATATGGGTTCTACCTATGTGCCCATGTCTCAATAGCTTGATAAGAAAACATATATTAGGCCCATGAATTCTCTCCTAACCTTGGCATTATAGAAAGAAGGGTTATCTTTGATCAATAATTGTTCCTTTTCTTCGTAGGTCGATTGATCGACATAGTCTCAAACTATCTATATTCAAGTGCAATACACATTCCTTTCAGACATAAAGGCTGGAGTTTGGGGAATCTTCATATTCGGCGGCATGACCCTGGAGGAACAATCCAACCTTGGTGTCATCATATGGAGGGATCTCGGAAAAATCAATGCAATGAGTTCACAGGTGCAAAAGAGGGCCTTTATGTATTTGATTTATTGATACCACATACCACCATGAACAAGATCGTAAATGAATAGGCTCGTAAATACACAAGTTCATTCCTCGAGCGTATATGATCAAGCTATATTCAATTTTTTTTTTAAACCTATAAAAGGCATGGCAATAGTGATGCAAGGTCGTCGCAATCCATTGATGAGTTTTTACTCTGCCAAGATTTTTCGTCTCTATTGCAAGATTTTTCATCGCACCTTTCCAAGTTTTTCGTCGCATGTATGGCATCTACATCATAAGGTGTTGGTGTGTTTTTACTCTGACAAGATGTTTCGTCACTATTGCGACGATTTTTCGTCACAACATGCGACACTTTTTCGTCATAAGTATGGCATCTGCATCGTAAGGTGTTGGTGTGTTTTTATTCTGACAAGACGTTTCGTCACTATTGTGACGAATTTTCATCGCAACGTGCGACGCTTTTTCATCGTAAGTATGGCATCTACGTCATAACGTGTTAGTGAAGTTTTTTCTTTAGCACGTTTTTTCGTCGCTATTGTGACGATGTTTCGTCACTATTTCCATGATTATTAAGGTAAACCTATCTTTAAGATGATGACACATGGTGGCCTTATGTCGTTGTTGTTTCGACAAATACCTGGTGCGTGGATATAGCGACGAAAAAGGTTCCACAAAAAATAGTCTTTGCTTTCATGGAAAGTGTGACGAATATGTGTGGCAATAGCAATGAAAAATCGTGGCAAATTTGGTCACATGTAGTAGTTCTTGGAGTTCGAGGACTTACAAATCTCTGCATAGACTTGGGCCACGTATTTGTTCTTTATCCATTCTAGAGCAAGGTTACAATAGAAATACCAAGAGCGAAATAAAGAAGAAAGCTGAGCCAAAATGGAATGGAGTGATGGCGATGATAACACAAGGCGAGTGCCTACACATAAGAAACTAATTAGCGCTAAAATGAAATCAGGCTTAGCTATAAAAAACTAAAAAAGAAATAATTTCACCTTATAAAACCCACCAAAGATCATCTTTGCTTCGTCCATTCGCTGCTTCGCAAGCCCCCCTGCTTCCAACAATCCCATCAATCCCTGTTGAAAGTAGAGGATGGATGATGAATTAAAAGGAAAAACCTCACTGCTTTCCAAGCATACTTATCAACATTTTTCTCTCCTACATTTTCCTCCCTGGCTAGTTGCATGTTATTTATTTTATAGTCTTTTATAGACAGTTTGAGTGATTAGGTTCATTTTGGTTCAACGAACTATAGGCTAAACGACCGGAACTGATAATTTTTTTTAAAGTGTTTAAAACACAATATAATGTAAATCCTTAAAATCTACACTTTGTCTCTATCTCTCTCCCTGTCTCTCTTTCTCTCGAAAAATCGTCAAATGTTCGAAATCCATCCTTCAATTCTTTCATGTGATGTTCCTTTATTCTAGAAACACCTTTATCAACAATCACCAATGGTCGACAAACACGACCGCGATCTGAAGCAACATACACACAGTATTGTTTTACATTCACAAATACGCTCACAAACTCTCCAATTTTACCTACACGTCATAGCTTCCTTAGAGCACTTGTAAATCATTGTGGTCATCGATGTACACCAGGAATAATCCCATTAAAAATAACCAAATATGTCTTAGGTAAATGGAGTTCTTCACCAGAAAGAAAATTGAAATCTTCAACTCCTAAAGAGTTGCACAGTGAAATAAGAGGACCCTCTTCTTCATTAGTTGTGACATGAGTCATCAATGCAAGGTTTTTAACCAGTCCATATGCTTCTCCTTTAGGGGTATCACATGGGAAAAGCATACCCCACTGGCTTGGTTGTAGGGCCCTTGACCCACTACTTTTCGGGTCTTTTCAAACTGTGATGAAATTCTTGTCATATGCCCTAGTTCTGCTATAAAGGATAACCTAGAAACAATCTGAGTGACACCTTTCCTTTCCATTCAGAATCGCTTAACGGTCGAGTTTCCACGGGAAATATAATTTTCTAATCCTATAGAAAACATGTCATGTTGTATAACCTTTGAAACATCAAATTATGTTGCATGAATCTGCTTTGAATATGTAGCATCAACCTGCCTTTTGATTTCTAAGTTCATACGCTTGAACAAATCCTTAAAGAGAAGATCAATTAACTGACCCGCAAGCTCCAGTCGTTTATTACCCACATAATCGTTATCATCAATGGCATCTTAATTTAGCATGGCCTCCAACATTAGTGTTAACATGATAGCCACATAGATACATTTTGGCCAAAAATTATATTAATATGTCGGCACATTTGCAAGGAAAACATTAAGAAGGATATCCCAAGATTCATCAACCTTTGACCGTTCTGCCTTTGCCCAAGATAGTCTCAATATTTTCACCTTTGTTCCAAGATACTCCAATGCATGTTGTTGTGTAGATATTCCAAGAGAAGCACACTCCTGGAACGATGGGGCGAGTATGCCTACAAATTTTGGATCCCTTCCTACCATTTGTACAATTTATTGATCACTTTCGATGCCCATAGCCTTTAAGACAACCACAATTGGAAAATCATCAGTGAAGGTATTAATCCGTAAATATATCCGCTCATGCTTAAAAATAATGTTTTTCTTACTTTTTCTTTCATGGGTACTACTGGTAACGAATGTTGTAACACTTCCACTATTGTCAGTATCAATTATTATTCGTTTTTTTGAGAGTTGTTCCTGAATTAAAATGACCTTCTCAGTCCCATTAACGAAACAATTGCCTCTTGGATCAAGAGGGTTTTTATTAGAGTTGTTCCTAAATTAAAATGACCTTCTCAGTCCCATTAACGACAAAATAGCCTCTGGGATCAAGAGGGAATTCCCCAAGCTGTGCAATTTCAGCCTCGTTTTTGCCAGTGAGCACACAACGGTAACTCCGTAGCATTATAAGAATTCTTCCAATTGTAAGAGCTCCCTTCCCCTTCTATTGAACAATCTCGTTTCCTCTAGTGTATTATACATCAACATTGATTGGTGCAGAATATGTCATATCCCTTAACCGACATTGGTGTGGTGTGATTGGCTCCAAAATGTAGTATTACTCCACACAAGGCATACCCACATGTATATCTTAAGAAATGTTGGAAGGAGCTAAAATTTATCTACTGCGGTTTTAACAGGAGATTCTAGGATTTTGGAGCCAAACCACTCCTTATCTTTATCCATTTTTCTCTGAATATATTTAAGGCACCAACTATATCACTAAAATTAAGCCTCAATATCCCAATCAAATAATATCCAGAACATCCTCATTGTTGATGTCGATGCAAAATATTGATTATAGTTTGCGTTCAAAAACATCACCGAAACAACTTTATCATGGCTTCCAATAATACAACATGAAATCTTGAGACAATTTTCATTTGCACATTTAAACCCATGAATAAGAGAGGTGGCAACTCCTTTATCCATGATGAGTTAAATAAAAAAAAATCTTATGTGAGCATGACTAGCATATAGTGGTAGGACATCATAACTAAAAAGGCTAAGTCATAATATAAAAATAAGAAATGTGGTATGGACCTTGAAGTCATAATTAGAATATTTAAAGAAAGACACATGAAGGATGTGTTGGGAAAGTGAGATACATTATGGAAAAAGTGAGTCATGCATAGATAAAGGAGTTATATGTTGGTTTGTTACATGGTATAAACTCTTAATAAATTACTCACTTTCCTTTGATTAAAAATGAAATCACTTTGATAAGGTGAGACATACGAAAACAAAGGGTGATGATAAGGTAATGTATATGGGAACAAAGGAAGATGTGAGAGTCTAAACATAAGGTGACAATGTGTAAAATATTATAGCATTAAGCATGTGAGGAGTGGGAAAAGGGACATTTTTAGTGTTAGGTTTACAATCCAAGTGTCACTAACATTGCGCTAACTTAACGAGAATAAGAGAAACTCTGTGCAAGTAGTGTGATTCGAGAGGGATCTTGGCAACGCTTTGCCGGCTAAGTATTTTTGGCAAAAATATTCGTCAACACCATGGACCTAATCATGATGGAGGAAGACCAGATAAAGAATATAATGGAAAGAGCTGGAAAGACGCGCAGTGGAGTACCCTACCAATATAAAATGAATAACAAGAAGAGGGTCATAGTCGACAGAGAGGGCTTGGCAAGTGATGAAGAAGAGGTAGAGGATCTCCGAGCTATTGATCATATTGAGGAAATCCTGTGCACAACATATGAAAGGAAAACAAGAGGTCCAAGGTTATGTACAGAAGGAATAACTCCAATATAGATCACTGTCAGTGTGGAACCTACAACCCAATGTGAAACCAATACACCAGAAAGAAAACCAACATTTAGATAACCAAATTTTAGTGGAAGAAAAACAAAGGGACACCCATCCAATCAAGGATCATCAACCGGGGGAGTCGGTTCAAGAAGTAACAATCAATTATCTACATGTTATGGATTTAGGAGAAGAACAAACTAATTAACAGACTGAATATAATAAACACAGATATATGAAGAATAACACAGATATCCAGTGAACAATATCTTTTATTGAATAATGAAATAGGTTGAAACTGTAAAAATGCAGAACTGAAATACTTGCTCAAATGGTGGTAGCTATCTGTGAGAAGAGATGTGGCTGCTACATGCATTTGTCTTAGAAAAACTAATTACAATGAGGCTCTAGAGGCCTTTTTTATATTACTCATGAATGAAAAAACCCTAGACATCCAAAAACATAACCCTAGGAGGCAAAACGTCATAAGTCATGTAGGCCCCTATGGTAAGTTGGTACCTCAACTTCATGGAGTCGTAATGTTTGCATATGACCTCTGTTTTAGGCACATGATAGCTCGTTCGAAAGGTTTTTCAGAAAACTACACATTCCTCCATCAAACTTTGATTACGTGTACAGTTTGACTATGGCGAGCCAAAAAAACATTGTTTAGGCCTCCAAAACAGACCTGGAAATAAAAAAAGATGTTCTGACATGAAAACATACAAAATAATCTAGTTGGATTAGGTGAGAGGCCACCAATATCCACCTGGAATATGTGTAGGGCTTTAGACAGCCCCATAACTGTAGAACCCACAATTACAAAGAAGTAAAGAAGAATGTGTTGAACTGAAAATGGACAAGAGGAGCCAGTTGGAATAGGTGGGTGGCCACCAATACCCAACTGGATCAATCCTCCCCCCTTAGGAAGAAATTTTCTCCATTGTGTTGAGTTCCCCCATCAGGTGAGGAAACTTCTGTTGGATTTGGCCCTAGGTGAGCCACTTTCTTTGGTGTAGGAGTTTCCCTTCCTTGGCAACCCAATAAAGTTGGATCCTCTATTGGCGAGTGCCCTTGACCCGTGTGTCCACTCTATGATCAGTGGATGCTTGTTCCATGTAGTCAGGGTTGATATCTGTGGGTTTCAGTTGTTCTACGATCTCCGAGGTGTCCAATAATGGTGGAAAATATGCTCGAAGGAGGTCCACATTAAACACTAGGTGCAGGCCAAGGAAGGGTGGAGTGTTGAGCTCAAAATCATTGCTACCCATGACCTTGGTGATAGTGTAAGGCCCATAGTGAACTGGGTGGAGCTTCCGATGGGGACCTGTGAGACGATCCTTCTACAAATGTAACCAAAAGCTCTAAATCTCGGTCAGTTTGGTCGGGGCTGGCTAGTCACGGATGACTTGGATCTTAGTTGGATCAACATGTACCACATGCTCATCAACAATGTAGCCCAAGTATTGGACCTTGTTCATGCCAAAAGAGCATTTTTCCAAGTTGGCATATATCTTTTGTTGTCGCAGAGTGATTAAAACCTGTTGAATATGTCGCATGTGCTCCTCCCACGTTTTGTTGAAGATGAGGATGTCATCCAAATATACTATCACAAAGGAGTTGGTGAAGGGTCTCGATACATCATCCATCAAACTCATGAAAGTGGTTGGTGCATTTGTTAAACCAAAGGGCATGACTAGCCATTAGAAGAGAACTTCTTTAGATTTGATGGTTGTCTTCCATACATCAGTTGGTTCGATGGGAACCTAGTGGTATACAATATTTAGGTCAATCTTGTTGAAGAACTTTACCCCCTTGAGTTGGTCAAGAAAGTCATCAACCCTGAAAATGGGGTATTGGTTCTTGAATGTAATTTTGTTTAAGGGTCTATAATCAATGCACAGTCACCAAGTCCCATCTTTCTTCTGCAATAGTACAATCGAGCTTCCACAAAGGGGGGAGATGGGTCTGATGTGCCCCTTTTGAATAATCTCTTGGATCTGATGCCTGATTTCGTCATTTTCCATCAACGAGCGAAGATAGACTGGTCCATTAGGTAGAGGTGCATCGGGGGTCAAATCAATTGGATGCTTGATTTGACAGTGTGTCGGTACCTCTGTAGGTGAGGAGAATATGTCTCTATATTCTTCCACGATCCTGTCCACTTGCTTCTGATGCAAAGAAAGGCTCAATGTAGAGGCCACGGATGTGGCAGTGACCTTCTGCTTACTGTGAGATAGATCAAAAAGAAGATGAACTTCTTGGTCTGTGAAATGACCTTGCTGCATTGTTTAGCAGAGATTAAAGAAATATTAGGAGGTGGTGCTACCTCTGGTATCCTATAAAATTGTCTACCCAAAGTAATAATAACACTGCAGGGTCTAGACTCATACATAGCATGATGCTTCCACAAATATGGTTTTCCTAAAAGAAAATCACAAACTTCAAGGAGAGAAATACCGCACAGTACCTCATCTTTGAAAGTCTTGATTCCATAGGGAAAACGACATTGTTGGATGACATGAATATCTCTTCCTTGGCGAAGACAAATGATGGTGTAGGGATGCAGGTGTGGTGTCGTTGGCAGGTCTAGCCGCTTGACAACTTCTACTGAGATCAGTTTCTTTTGACTAATTCTATCGACAATAAATAAAGCAGAGCCCCCTTTACCCACATCTGCGAGTGAAAGAGGCGTTCCCCTTCCTCTGGTTCTTTTGGTTCTCTTGGCCGGACTTTGGTGGTAGAAATAGTGGCACTGGGTTCAACATTCATAATCTACTTCCCTCCTTTAGGATTTGATTCGAAATCAGAATTGGCCTCTAAATCGGAAGCCTTTAGTTCGACCATGAGTGACTTCTTGGAGTGACATTCTTCGGTGTTGTGCCAAGGGATTTTATGGTACTCACACTATTTTCCCGTGTCCTTATTCATMTTTTCATTTCCCTTCTTTTGTTACTGCTTCAACTGGTTTTCCTGAGGGCGGCCATCTCGACTTGGTCCCTTTTTGTGTGGGTTGGGGCTAGATTTTCCCTACTTYGGCTATGAGGGGTTTGCAGATCCAAAATCTCATCTTATCTGCTTAAATTTTTTCTTGATCTTGACAATGTATCTATAAKTCGTGCCCAATGAGGCGATGTCTAGAAAMTCTATTTTTGTTTGAATGTATCTATGAAAACAACCACGGTATTTGAGCACCAGATGACACTCAGATTCTTTGATACCCAATTTGGTGTGCAGGGTATGGAAAATATTGGTGAAATATGGTACTGTCTGGTCCATTTCGTGATGTAGGGTGGTCCATCGGGTGTATTGGTCCCCGTAGCTTCCAATAGGGTAGTATTGTTATTTAATGGAATCCCAGAAGGAATCACATGTAGGGGCCACCACAAACATTTCATATTCATCTACGGCCCTTTGCTCAGAGTAAGTATCCAACCAGTCCTTAACATGGGGAACGACCTTGAGGAGTGAAAAAATGATATTTTCCCTATAGGAAAAATTGTGGACCAAAACATACCCTTCGAGAAGATTCAACCATTTATCTACTACATTTGCATCTATCAGTCCTTCAAATAATGGAATATCAAAATTTACATGTACCTTGAAGGGGGTTGCATGGATGCTTGATGAAGATGCTTCTTATGTGGGTAGTCATCAAATGATCTATGCGAAGTTGTCCATCATTTCGTTCATTTGTCATGTGAGGGATTCCACTAGCAACATTTTAATAGGATCTCCTGCTCCATCATCTTTATTTTCACCCCCCATGGATTTTTGTCGGGCTTGGCACGACTGATCTTGCAATGGGTAGATTGGTTCGAGTCCCAACTTCTTGTACCTAGATCTTGTTGGGGACATGCATGAAGAAAAAAAAATGAAGAGAAGACTGCTCTGATACCACTGATCTAGATTTAGGAGAGAAACAAACTGATTAAAAGACTGAATATAATAAACACAGAGATATTAAGAATAACACAGATATCCAGTGAACAATATCTTCTATTGAATAATGAAATAGGTTGAAATTGTAAAACTGCAGAACTGAAACACTTTTTTAAATGGTGGTAGTTATCTCTGAGAAGAGATGTGGCTGCTACGTGCATTTGTCTGAGCAGAATGAATTACAATGAGGCTCTAGAGTCCATTTTGATATTACTCATGAATGTCAAAAACCTAGACATCAAAAAACCTAACCCTAGGAGGTGAAACGTCAGAAGTCATGTGGGCCCCTATGGTAACTTGGTACCTCAACTTCCCGTGGTCGTAACGTTTTCATACGACCTTCGTTTTAGGTGCGTGATAGCTAGTTGGAAACATGTTTCAGAGAAATACGCACTCCACCATCAAACTCTGACTCTGTCTATAGTTTGACTGTGGTGATCCAAAAAATATTGTTTAGACCTCCAAAACAGCCCTGAAAGTACATCAAGATGTGTTGACATGAAAACATACAAACTAAGATAGTTGGATTAGGTGAGAGGCTGCCAATATCCACCTAGAAGATGTGTAGGGATTCATACATCCCCAGAAGTGTAGAACCCACAATTACAAAGAAATACAGAAGAACGTGTTGAACTAAAAATGGATAAGAGGAGCTAGTTGGAATAGGTGGGTGGCCACCAATAGCCAACCAGATCACTACAGTGCATGGAGACAGTATTTCCACACAGTTCAAAATGGTAGGACATAATCCCACAATAATATTACCAGAATTTTAGGGAGAGGCTTCAGAGGACCCTGAAAGCCACTTATTCATTAGTGAGAAGATCTCAGGAGAAAAGAATATCATAGATGAGGATACAAAACTCACGTAGTTATCTATCCCACTAAGAGACCGCGCAATGGACTGGTACATGAGCCTAGATGTAAATATTCCACCAAGAGTAACAAATACTATTGCAGACATGGAAAAACTATTGATAAATGAATTTTAGAAGCCCAACTCAGAGGACCAGTATATGAATGAAATGACTCAAATCAAGAAAAAAACAGGTGAGTTTGTTTAGGAGATTGATCATATCTTTAAATTTCTGAAAGGTAAGTTGAAGTATGCAATTACTGACATGCAACATAGGCACGTATTTGTGAACTCATTGTTACCACACTTGAAATACCCGTTAAGATAACAGAGGTTCCAAACTCAAGAAGAGGCTCTGCAGACAACCTTACAACTGGAAGAAAACCAGTATTAGAAGATAGATCCAGCAATAGAGGAGCTAAAGGAGGATATGAGGAATATAACATTTCAAATTAACCAAAATAAGGGCAAAGAGAAAAGAGAATTTTTTTGGCGTACCCTATGCAGGATAGAAGGACACCATAAGAAAGAATGTCCAACTTTCACGTAGTATATGGAAACAGGGGTACCAAACCTTTTTCCAACAAGAGGACCATTATGCGAGATTTTTAAAATGCATGGGCATGATCTATATCATTTTCCAATGATGCATAAGTATAAGATAGTACCCATAAGTTCATATTGAAAATTTTGAAAGTCAGTGGGTCATGGTGATAAGGATTATAGGACGATGACACTGATGAGAGAAATAAATTCAGATACTTATAGGGTGCAAGCAGAAATGATGACAGGACAAGTTGCAATTTAGTTCAACCAGGTACCACCACCATAAAATAATGTGCATCCATAGTATAACCTCACATAGTATAACCAGGTACCTCAATACAACACACCACTAGTAGATTGAGGTGGATATAGAGGTGGAGGATGAGGCAGAGGAGGATTTGGACGAGGTAGAGGACCAGTAGTGTGCCAAAAATTCCAACAAACAAGACATTATGCAAGGGATTTTCCACTTCCACCAACAACATGTATGTGCTATTGCATAGCAGACCATGACTAAGAATACTGTTCAACACTCTTGGGAAATATCCAAGAAAAAGGGAACCAAAATAGCAAGCATGTCTAGTGGATCTCTGGAGAAGCCAGGTATGATGGGATAAACACCAATATAGTCACTCAAGGAGGAGCCAAGATAGGAAACGGTGCAACAAAACAAGATCCAGTGCAAAACCAATGGGTTAAGAAGAATACTGAGCCACATAAACAATTTGATGCGTGAAAAGAAAAAGAAACATTTAAGCAGGCTAGACAGGAGTTTCTGAAGAAAAATGTTGCATCTACATCATCTACACATCAAACTCATAACTTACCAATGTAAGAGATGCCCTCCATAATGGACCATACGAGTGAAAGACAACCTTTAGAGAAAGTAAGTACCATAAAGACGTTTTTGCAATCCTGTGCTAAGTTATTGAATAATCCATCATCTATTAAAGTCTTACAAAATCTACTAGAAATATGCAACACATAGGTAGAAGGGAAGTTAGAACAGGAAAAAAATCAATCATCTCCATACAAGAAGAAGGACAAGATGAGAATTAAGACTAAATGCTAATATTGGGGATTTCAACATGGGAGATATTATATTGGACTTAGGCTCTGACGTAAATTTATTACCTAAGACGACATGGCAGTGTATGGGAGAACCCACACTAGGATATTCACTTGTCCAGTTGAAATTAGAAAATCAACATAGAGTGTTACCAATTGGAAGGTTTAAAGGTGTGATAACAGATTTTGATGGAGTGTGCACTATGGTATATTTTGAAGTAATAGAGATAGTAGATGGCACAACACCTTACCCAACATTGCTTGGATTGGATTGGGCATTTGATAACTAGGCTATAATCAACCTGAAGAAAAGTAAAATGAATTTTGAATCAGACAAATATAGAGTCATTACACCATTGGATCCTTTATAAGGAGAAAGGTTTGTAGAGGCCACTTGTTTGGATCTGGAAGAAATAAACCAGTCGTATAGAACCACCACACGAGAAGAGGATTATGTTAACCCAATTGCAGATGGGGTACTCAACTGGAGAAGCATTACATAATATGTTTCAAACTTAAACACGTGTTTGGAGAATTGGGAAGAGTGGTTACATGAAGTTTCCACAAGAAGGTGTGCAAGATTAGATCGTTCAATATGATGGGTTGGTACAGAGATAAGAGAACCTCCTAGTTTTCATGGGTTAAATGACTTAGAGGAATTTATGACAAAATATGAAGAGGAAGTGTTATAAAATCATAGACTCTTAGCCCTAGATATTTCACTCAAGGAAACACATGCAAGATGGTGAGGTTCACACAAAGAAACAATTCAGGACTGGTACCAATGTAAATGATTACTGTGCATTAGATTTTGCGCATAACCGGGGAGAAATAGAGTCCAAAACTATGATGGGAAAGGTACACAAGTTGAACACTTGGAGAAGTGCAGACACAATGGAGGATGACACCACCATAGGAATGGCCTCATCACTTTATCCATACATTGGAAAGGATCCCATGGAACTGGTATATAGACTAGGAGATTGGCAAAGGCACTACATAATGGAAAGCATTACAATAGAACTTTGTAGTAACTTTCTCATTTGAACATGAGAACTCCAACATTGATTCAACACTGAAGCTAATACAAGTAGTGATATTTATTGATGATCTAGAGGTTGAAATCATGACAAAATATCAACAATAGAATAGACAGATAGTCAAAGACTTACTCTCATGCTATCATATCGAAGAATAAGCACCCAATGAAGCTGACCCATGCAACATTCATATTACAGAAATTGAAGGAGAGAGAGAGGTGGAAGGTCCATCCCTTGAGTCAAATGTATTTGTTGCACCAATCAAAGTTAAGAAATTCAACATTGCGAATAAAAATCCTAAAATGGAAAGTATTAGAGACTCTTGGGATGAGCAAACAGTATAAAGAATAACAAAGTTGTTGCAAAAATACAGTGAATCGTTTCCAACGACCTTTACAAAGATGAAATGCATAGCATGGGAGATAGGTGATATGAAGATACCCCTTAGACCTGAGGCTAGACCTATCAGGAAAATACCCTACAGACTATATCCAGTGTATAAGAAGAAAGTGAAAGCGAAAATTGAATGAATGGTAGTTCAATAAAAGAAACAAGGGGGGATAAGGATTTTCTTAGATCTGGGGAAAATTAATGATTATTTTTTACATGACCCTTTCCCTACCCATTTTATAGATGAGGTCTTAGAGAATGTGGGAGGCCATGAAGCATATTCATTTACAGATGGATTATTAGGTTACCATTAGATCAAAATAGCTCTAGAGGATAGGCATAAGACTATTTTTTCTACAGAATGGAGATCCTACCAATATACAGTCATGCCATTTGGGTTGAAGAATGCACTAGCTATTTTTTCAAGAGCAGTGATAGATGCTTTTAAGGAATTCATACATCAGTTTCTATAACCATATCTGGATCACTATACTGTATATATTTTTTTAAAGGACCATGTATAAGTCTTAAATTGGTTTTATCAGCTATAACAATTTTTCAATGCACAAGGTTTTTATCTCCCAAAGGTGTCCTGGAGAAAATATCCAAATCTCTCCACAAATTCTTATGGGACAGAGGAAAAATAAATTCTAAGAAATTCCATCTACTCAATTGGAATCAAGTTTGTCATTCCTTTGATAAAAGGGGCCTTGCAATCAGAAATCCATTCTTAATGAAGCTGGCTCTCGGGGAAAAGTTATACTAACGTCTTATTTCAAGAATATTAGAATGGTGGAAGTCAACCCTAATTGAAAAATACTTCAGAAATCATCGATTGTGAAGCTTTGATGCCCCTCTTTCTCATCTCCCAGGATCCCCCTTTTGGCATCTTCTAAAGGCCTCTACTCCATTAATTCAGGCCAAACTTTCTTGGTCCGTGGGGAATTGTACACAAATAAATGTATGGAATGATCGTATTATGAATCGGGAACCTATTGGAAACATAAAATCTCTCTTTCCCTTTAAATAATGGTTTCTTTATAAAGGGTATTCTCTCCTTTCTTACTTTTGTGTATGATCATCTAACGAGGATTTAAACAACTAGAAATCTCTAGATCCTCCTCCTCATCTTCGTTCTTTAGATTATATTTTCTTCAATTCACTAGCAAGGTGTACTCCATTAAATCTTCAGCAAGGGGATGCGTGTAGTTGCAGGATTTCAACATATTATGTTAAATTTGGATACAATCTCTTATTATCAAATACAAAGGGTCCATCCTCTTCTAAACTCTAGGATTCAGACTCGTCAGGCCCTTCTTTTCCTAAAATTAACACCTTTTGTTGGCTAATGGTCCATGAGAAAATTTTGAACACATATAATCTTCAGAAAAGGGGCATTGTTGGACCACCCAGATTCCTTCTTTGCTTGTCATCCTCAGAATCGGTCCATTGCCTCTTTTTCAATTGTTCCTTTGCAATTCAGATTTGGGATTTTCTCTATGGGCTCCGCTCTCAGTAATATCACCCTTCATAAGGTTGGTATGACATGTTTGTAACTTGGAAACAATGGTATACTGGTGGTTTCAGGAATATGCCTCTTTTCTCCCAGCTCAGGAAATAAATCCCCAAATTCGTGTGTTGGGGGATATGGTTAGCACGAAATAAAGAAATATTTCACGGGAAGCTCCAAACTCCTCAACGGATTTCTGCTACAGTTTGTGGGTTAATCTCTGAAAATTTTTCCCTCTGATCCTTTCCTTAGTTGGTTGGGAGGATTTTCGTTGTTTCACTCTAGGAAAGTGGGAAAAAATAGTTGGAAACATCTTCCTACTACTAGCAAAGCTACATTGCAATTGATGAGCTTCAATAGACCATGGAGGAGGTATTTTCATTGGTTTTTTGTTGTACTTTTGTTTTAATTTTTAAATCTTAGAGTTAACATATTACTTATTTAATCATGTTATTTACAGTTATCATTAAGCAAATGTAAAAGAGTTTTGAAAATGAAAATCAATGAAATTATGTTAAATCAAAGTTGCTAATGCATATGTATTTAATGAGTGAAATTGCCTAACATCCTAGATGGGTGTTACAGGTCTCTTATCCTCGAGTAGTTTCTCGATGTGGATATGATGCCACACATGCTCCATGCAATCCAACATTATAGTTTGTTAAGTTCCTACCGCATGCTTAGTTATTTTTGCAGGTTAGTTGTAGTCTGAGTCAACTAGTAAATTAATATTGGAAAGTCAACTTCCATGCTTCCAAAGTTGAGGCATACATGTTATCAGTCAATGGAATGATCCAATGATGTGTGTGGGGTGGATCAACACTTCCTCCATGCACTCATCTTTCCTCCTAATCACTTATAGATCCAAATCCTATACACCTAATTTGGTCCTTGAAAGTGCAGTTGACTTTGTAGTTGTGGTCCAATGCCTACTTGGAGTTATGGTTGAGCTGTGGTGGTAGAATTCACTTCCACCTATATAATCCCTTACCGGAACTTTATGAATTGTCTGTGACTTCATGGCTTTGTATCCATACCATTCAACCCTAGTCAAAAGATATTTTCATATGTCAATCCATTTGGATTTTCTCGATGATCCATATCAACTCACAACTCCCCAATGGGAGGATTTTGGTCCCTAAAAGTGGCCAATAAGAGACGAGGAAACAAATCCATGTATTTTCTTCTCTCATACCATTTTTCCTTCCTTATTGATTTCCCTTTAAGTCCAATCTGTCATAGTTCATTTACACCTCTTCAAGTATATTGGACCTTCTTCTGCAACATTGTATCCTCCTACAACTCCCTAAGTGCATTCAAGTAGAAATTGATCTTGTTCTCCCCCATTCAAAAAGGGCAGTTTTTACAGTTTCAAATTCTCCACCTTCGTTGTTGAATACAAGTGCATGTATGTAGGTAGATTAGGTGCAAATGCATTAGCATTGACTTAAGTAGTGATTTTGAATGGTCCGTATCTCAATGGATTCAACTTCTTGGTGACTCCATTCACTCTTCATTGAGATAGAGCTAGAACCTAACCCCAATGCATAATTTTGTATTGATCCTATGCTAGTTGTGTCAAATTGTGTACTTCCTTTGACTCTTCTCTGAGGTGCTCTTTCACTTGCAGATGAATCTGCTTGATATTGTCGATGAATATACTTTCTCTATTTTCCCCCTCTTGTGCTTCCTATTCAATGTCCATTTATTTCCCAAACATAAGGTCAAAAGGTGAAAGTGTCAAATAACTATGACAAGACTCAAATGGGTATTATTTGTTGGAATAATGCACTACCTTGTTATAATAGTGCTAAATATAAATCAGTTCGCCATTCTAGGTCTTCAGATGTTACCTATTGTAGCTTATCAACTGCACCAAAGTTATGTTACCTACTTTGGTTTTCGCATTAATCTAAGAATGGAATGTAGTGGAATTATTCAACTTAGTATACATTCTTTCCCATAGGGCTATCCAAAAATTACCCAAAAATATTGCATCTTGATCATACACAATCGAATGAGACAATCTAAAATATAGGTCCATTCATTACAAAAAATTAATTCAATTGCTTCGTGAACCTTGATTGACTTCTTGCAAGGCATCATCACACACATTTTGTTGAAATGGTTCACAAACACAAACAAATAGTCATGGTCTTGGCTAGTCATTGGGAAGCCTCCAATGAAATCCACTGAGATACTCTCCCATGGTTTGCTAGGAACTAGTAATGACATACAACCAAAGTCTCATATTACTTGGTTTAATAGAACTACAAATAACACAACCTTGAATATATTTGGAAACTTGTTCTTGCATATTATGCTAATACACTTAACTCTTTAGATTCATCAATGTTTTTCCAATTACGAAATGGCCAACACTTCTTGAAGTATGATTTTCATTGATCAATTGAACTCTCCTTTCCTATGGAATGCATAGTTTGTCTAACTTATAAAATGGACCATATTGGAGATAGTATTCATTCTCTTCTAAAATGATTTTTTATTTTATATTTCAACTACTCAAGTTCATCGCCCCATGAACACCTCGCCAATTCTGTTGATCCCTGAATCTGGATCATCGATCTTCCGTTAAGAATGATCTTGAATGTTGATTTTCTTCACCTTCCAAATGGATGAAAACAAATCCAGGCTGTCGATATGTTTCATTTTCCCAACTACCAAAAATTAATCTCAACCATCGATCTGCTAGACCTTTCTAAACTCTAAAAAAAATTATAAGTTTTTAAATCAATTCAAAAGGAATTTGGGCTATTGATTTCGAAATCAAACATGATCTCAGTCGTTGATCCATCAAACTTCTCCCAATTCTTCAACATCCGTTAAAACATGATTTTTTCTCTTCCAAGTCAAATTTTAACTTTGCAACTCTGTAAATTGATGCCCTGCATCATATCTTCAACAATTATGAGGCATTTAAAACTTTAATCTTCTCATGAATTTGAGGATTTCGCTTTAATTTTCTCCATTTCTCCCCAAATCTGTTAGAGAACAAAATTTGTAACAATGAATTTTACCAAAATCGCACTGGTTCTTGGCCCATATAGGTCCATTATAGAAACAGAGGATATGACACCATAATGTAATTTACCCGAGTCCAACTGAGGAACATTATGTGCAAAAATACTCATCAAATTCAATATTTTCTACTTAATAAATTCGCGTAGTTTATCAGCTACATATTACACAGATTTAATCATTTGATTGATACCATAGTTCTAAATGCATGTAACATGTATTAAAAATGTGAATTCATCTAGTAAGAAACAAACACAAAACATTCATATGAACCATTTACACATCTTAATATCATCATAAAAACAATAGAAAACTTCATCTGGGTGCATACAAAGGATTAACCTATCATCCATAGGAATTGTTGTTCATTTTATCTCAACAAGAAGTTTCCCATGGGTTGAGGCTATGAGTCCACAAGAAGATTCGACCCTCTTGGTTGTCCACTCTCCACACATAACAACACCAAAACCTAGGTTTTACTCCCATAGCAGTTCCAATCCTCCATCTTTCTTCCCCACAACTTGCACAACCCAAGGAATGTGCCCACTTCATGACTCACAATCCCTTATGATGTATCATTTGTTTATGAGGGCCTCCCATGCACTCGGTTGGACAATAATCTCTCATCCAGGGACTCGAGAAATTCTCAGCTACCTCAAGAGTKCTCACAATATCCATTTCCTCAATAAGAAAACACACTATAGGCTTACAAACCATTTTTACAATCACATTGACCTCTTTCTCAGTACTAAACATAGTCAAACAATGGTTTCCTTCAAGCACAATATGGTTGGTGCTCTTCCCAACACTAAGATCTTCTCTARCTACACAAAATATGCATATTAAAACTTGTCTCATTTCCCATACAAATTTATTTATTCTCCCATGCTTGCTTGACTTACACTCCCCCCAAGGATTATTGTATCTCGACCCATGCTCTCCAATAACTAAGGGATGTGACTTCTCACACCCACCCTCTTATATGAGTTTAATGATTGGCCTTGGGAACAATCGATAGCAAATAGATGGTTATACACAATGATAATAATTTCAAGAATGTGGGTTGGATTAATACCCATGAATAAGATCCCCCCTTGAAGCCCTCTCTCTTATGGAATCATAGCCCCCCATTGTTTTTATCCCTTTCGTATCGCATCCAATGATTACTATTTTTATTAATTATTTCAATGTACATAATCTACAATTCAACCCGTGGCCACAATAAATCAATACAGGCTCTTCACTCCAACATTTTGTCTCACCTTCCTAAATCAAATTTATACATATACATTATAATTTGTGGGGATTATGATCCACATCTCGGGGGATGAGATCTAGATGGATTGAATGCCAAGCGAGGAGGAGCTTAGACGTGCCAATATTTCATGAAACGAAGCATGGACAAAAACATGTAAATGAAATACTTGGGAGGTGAGGCTCAAATAGAAGCCACACCTCTAAAACTAATTACTAGTAAATTACTCAAAGCTAATTAATCTTACAATGAACGATAGAAAATATGAGAGAAGTCAAAATGAGTAACTTGATATTATGATAAGGCTTGTTAGGTCTTTATATAACATTACAAAATGGGCAATTTGACACAGTAAAAAAAAACTCATTAAATGGGTCTATATTATTAGTATAATAGATCTAACTACCCAACTAAGTAAGTAGTTGATCCGGATTATTTTCAACACGAAATGAGAGCGGAGATATAATAAAGAAATGCACAAAGATATCGCAGATATTCAATAATATAACAGAAATGTATCAAATATGCAACCATAAACACAGATATACAGTAATACACGATTTCTATTAATGAAAGAAATGTACAGAGACTGTAAAATACAGAGTGAAAGACTCGCTAGAATGGTGGCAGCTTATATCTAAGAAGAGATGTGACGGCTACTCGCATTCGCAAGAAGATGATTACAATGAGGCTCGGAAGGCCTTTTTACAATAGACGGGAATGCCAAAAGTCCTAGACATCCAAAAACCTAACCCTAGGAGATGAAGCACCAAAATTCGTGTGGGCCCTGTTTGGGTAAGTTAGTACATCAACTTCCCGGGGTCGTAACTTTTGCATACGATCTCCATTTGGGGCGCTTGATAGCTCGTTGGAAAGGTCTATCTGAGAACTACAACGATCGAGACAAAATAACATTGTATCTGTTATTTTGCGAGAGAAACATACCCAAAAAAAAAATCGTTTAGGGCCTCAAAATGGCCCCGGAAGTTTAGGACCCGAAAAAACTGCTAAAAATAGTAAATTGTCAAAATTGCCTAAAAATTGTTTTGAGCCAGTCAAAAAAGGTGGGTGGTGTTGGACAACTAAGAGGGGGGGGTTTCAATCAGTTGTTACTGAGCTTAAACAATATGCTTCTTTTAAAACTCTTTGCAGAGACACTAAATGATGATCACAATAATGCAGAGAAATAAACACAGGCACATTCAACATCAGTCACATATATGAGAAACACAGAGACAGATATTTTCCAAGGAAACCCATTCAGGGTA
>JASDQU010011043.1:0-46537 GCA_032191745.1 Picea mariana
AACTTTTTATATTCGTGATTTTCACACAAGAACCAACCATTAGAAACATCATTTGTTACTCATGTATTTCACATCATGGAATGATTTCATTAAGAAGCCAAAAGTCCTAAAAAATAACCATGCAAGGTTGCATGAGAACATGCAACAAGATCAGTTGGGGGGAGGGGATTTTCATCCTCTTCATTGTTAAGAAATATAATCATGCAAAGCCAAAATTGAGAAGAATTTTTTTTTATGCATAGTTGCATGAGGACATGCAACAAGTTCAGTTGGGGGGAAATGTTGGGTCTCATAAATGTTACATTTTCATCCTCTTTTCCTTTCTCCATTTCTCACATTTTATCACCTCATTTAACCTTTCATTATACCATTTTCATAAATACATTTGGGTTTCACCTTATTATTTTCTACTTTATTCATTTTAGTATTAAAAGAGAATTTACGATTAAATATTGGAAAATCTACATGTTTTCATATATATCTAAAAAATGTGTGAGCTTTGTAATGTGTAGGAATATGTGAAGGATTAATTCAAAAAGACTTCTCGAATACTTCCTCCACCATTTCGAGATTTGAGGAGATAATTCAAACCTATTTCAAGGAGAAGATCATGGGGAATGTATAACATATATTATCCAAGATGTATGAGAGAAATGTGTGAGGATTTGAAGGGATCATATTTTGTAATAATGGGAAATTGGTTGAGAGAAAAGTGGATCTATAATTATGAGATGCTTATCTTCTTTTCAAAGCTCTCATGTATAAAAGAGAGTGCTCTCTCTTCATGAGAGAGTAGTCATTAGGATGATAAAGTAATTAGTCATTATGGGATTAGAAGGAGATTAGATTTAGATTGGAAAATCATTAGAAATCAATGACAGGAGTTAGTCATTTGGTTCATAGTCATTTCTTTGATTAGTTTCATGACTTCATTATTTTTTCATTTGATCATTGTGATGTAATTGAGATTTCTTTATTGTTAGTGTGAGCTCACACATGTTGTCTTGTTTCTCTTCACATGTTGTTTTCCTTCGATGCAATTTTTCATTTCCAAGTTAATTTCATTTGCACAATTTCATTTTAGTCGTGTGTTTCAGCAATTCAATTCCAAGTCGTGTGTTTCATCTTCCCACATTAGATTAATAATTCAATTCCAGTTGTAGCTTCAACATTAGATTAGGTCAAATGATCTTCAATCCTGCATATACTGTGCATGTGCTTCATAAGTTTGCAAACTCCTCGGGTTGACAATTAAATGATTGGGAATTTATTTAACGACAATATTTACCACCAACGGGGACCATCCAAAGGTATCATGGCCGCAAGAGTCTAGCACTATGTTGAGTGCCACGACTGGAGGTCGGTTGAGAAAATCAACGATGTGGTTGGTACTTCATGTCTAATACTTGATGTTGAGGTGGAACTACTGCAAGTATGTGGACCACTTCTGATGGTGGTCATTCTACAATTTTCCTTGTGTCAGCATGAACTGCAACAACTTATGAGCAGTGTGGATGATTGTCTCCTTCCTGAGAATGTAATGTCTCCATTGGCAATGGGATTGCATAATGGAGTACATTTCTTTGTTGTAAGTAGGATACTTATGTATCCCATCTCATAGTGTCTCACTATGATAGGCCATGGGGTGGTCATGCTGAGTGAGAACTGTGCCCACAACAAAATTTTGAAGCATTTGTCTTGATCTTAAAGGGTTGTTGCAGGTCGAGTAATGAAATCACTGGGGTTGGGCACACACGCTGCTTCAAATCATTGAATGCTTGATGTTGGGATAGGCCCCACAAATTTTTTTCCTTAACACCACCCTTGGTTACTTGGTTGAATTCCCATGCAATATGGGAGAATCCCAACATGAACCTGCGATAGAAATTGGCAAGACCTAAGAAACTTCAAACCTTAGTGAGCATGGTTGGGGTTTTCCAGTCACGGATGACCTTGATCTGGGCTGGATCCACCTGCACACCATGCGTATCAACAATGTAGCATAGGCATTGGATCTTGTCCATGTCAAAGGAGCATTTTTCCAAGTTAGCATATAGCTTTTGTTGCCGCAGAGTGTGCAGAACCCGGTGAATATGCTGCAAGTGTTCCACCCAAGTCTTGGTGTAGATGAGGATGTCATCCATATACACAACTACAAAATAATTGGTGAAAGTCCGAAAGATATCGTCCATCATCCTCATGAAATTTGTTGGTGCATTTTTCAAACCAAAGGGCATGACTAGCCATTCAAAAAGACATTCTTTTGACTTGAAGGTAGTCTTCCATACATTTTTTTCCTCTGTTGGGACCTTATGGTAGCTAGAATTTGGATCAATCTTACTGAATTATTGGTCCCCCTTGAGTTGATCAAGGAGATCATCGATTCGGGGAATCGGGTACTGGTTCCTAACTATGATTTTATTTAGGACCCAGTAATCAATGCAGAGTTGTCAGGTCCCATCTTTCTTCTGCACAAACACAATTGGGCTTCCACAAGGTGATGAGTTGGGTCGGATGTGCCCCTTGTAGAGAATTTCTTAGATATGATGCTTGATCTCCTCATTTTCTGACAGAGAGTGGCGATATACTATCCCATTGTGAAGCAGTGCTCCAGGGGTCAGATTGATGGAATGATTGACCCAATAGTGCAGAGATACCCCAGTATGTGAGGAGAATATGTCTTTGTATTTTTCCACGACCTTATCCACTTTCTTCTGCTATGTGGAGAGGTTGGTCACGGAGGCCATGGATGTGGCTACAATCTTTCGCTCACTTAAAGAGCGAATCATGAAGAAGAAAAAATTCCCGATCTGAGAGATGACCTTCATGCATTGTTTAGAAGAGATCAAGGAAATGGAACTAGGTGGAACTACCTTGGGTATCCTGTGCAATTTCCTATCCAAAGTAATAATAACACTGTGATGCCTAGACTCATATACCTCATGTCGTTTCCATAAATAAGGTTGGCCCAAAAGAACATCACAAACTTCAAGGGGAGCAACATTACACAATACGTCATGTCTGAAGGGCTTGATGTCGTAAGACATGAGACAATGTTGGCTGATGTGGAGATCTCTTCCTTTCCATAGCCATCCGATGGTGTAGGGTTGTGGGTGTGGAGTTGTCAGCAAGGCCAGCCGCTTGATGACCTCTGCTACGATGAGGTTCTTCTAGCTACCGCTATCAACAATGAAGTGCAGTGGGGTGCCTTTCACCCACATTTGTGAATGAAAGAGGCGTTCAACTTCCTTTGGCTCATCAGGTTCACTAGGATGGATCTTGGTGGTGGAAATGATGGCACTGGGTTCTGCGTTAATGATCCATCTCCCCTTTTCTAGTTCTGACTCAGAGTCGGAACCCACATCTAATTCAGAGGCTTTCATCTCAGCCACCAATGACTTCTTTGAGTAGCAATCAATAATGTCATGCTAGGGGCTCTTATGGAACTCTCACCACTTCCTGATATCTTTCTTTGTCTTTCCATTGTCCTTATTTCTTTGCGGCTTAGACTAGTCGACCTGAGGTTGTCCATATTTTCTCTACCCTTTGTTCTACGGGTTGGGGATTCCCTTTCCTTGTTTTTGCTGTGAGGGGTTCCCAGACCCAAACTACCATGTTTTTTGTTTAAACTTTTGCACGATTTTGAAAACATATCGATAGTCTATGCCTAAGGACGATATGTCCAGAAAATCCATTTCTGCTTGGATGTATCTATGTAGAACACCATGGTACTTGAGCACCAGATGCCACTCAAAATATTTTGATTACCATCTTGGTTTATAAGGTATGGAATATATTTGTGAACTCTGGCACAACTTGGTCCCTTTCCTGCCACAGTGTGGTCCATATTTTACATAGGTCTTCATAACTTCCAACATGGTAGTATTGTGACTTAATAACACCCTTCAAGGAATCCCAGGTGAGTGCAACTATAACTAACGAGGGTTCCTCTTTTTACTTTTTCTCACAGAAAGTCTCCCACCAATCTTTGACACGGGGGACGACTTTGAGGAGCGCAAAAATAATATTTTCTCTATTCGAAAAGTTATGGAAAGAAAAATACCCTTCTAGTAGATTCAACCATTTGTCTACGACATCTGTGTCTATCTGACCTTCAAATATAGGAATATCAAAGTTTATTTGTACCTTGAAGGGGGAAATGCCTCTGCTCGAGGAAGATCTGTCACATGTTGGTAGTCGTCGAAGGACTTGTGCAAAACTATCCATCTCATTCCTCTGTTGTGTGAGGAATTTCTCAAACAACGATTTGAAAGGATCTCCTATCCCATCATCTTTTTTTTCTCCCACCATGGAAGGTTGCTTGAGAGAGCCTTTTTCCTCAAGAGAAACAAGCTTGAGACCCAATTATTTGTACCTTGACCTCGTCGGGGACATGCATTAAAAACAAGGAGAAAAGAACTCTGATACCACTAATCCGAATTTTATGAGAAGAATGAAATGAATACAAATCTATATTATTAAGATAGACATTCAATGAACAATAATAGAGATACAGTAAAACTTGGATTCTATTAATAAAGAAGTATGTTGAAACTATAAAATGTAGACTGAAACAAGCTTGCTAGAATGGTGGCATCTTATCTCTGAGAAGAGATATGATGGTTGCACTCATTCACAAGAAGATGAGTACAATGGGGCTCCAAAAGAATTTTTACATCTAACACGAATTCCAAAACCATAGACATCCAAAAACCTAACCGTAGGAGATGAAGCGCCAAAATTCATGTGGGCCCCGTTGGGGTAAGTTGGTACATCAACTTCCCATGGTCGTAACTTTTTCATACGGTCTTCAATTGGGGAGTTCGATACCTCGTCGAAAAGGTATATCCGAGAAGTAAAACTTTCGTTGGGACTTATGGAAAGCCATGAGCAACCCCTGGCCCCCCAAGAGTCCAAAAAAACGTCGTTTAGGACCTCAAAACGACCCCGAAAGTTTGGGACTCAAAAATCTAGAAAAAAACTGCCAAGATGAAAGTTGTATGTGAGCCAACTGGAAGAGGTGGGTGGCCACCAATATCCACCTATATCAGACAGTCAACCAACAACCAAATATAGTTGAGCAGTGGATCAACCAACCCAACAATCAACTATGATTTGGACACATAGGAAATTGGGTCAATAATCCTTGTTGAGTTGACTTGACAGTGTAGATTTGACAAATTCAACTCTAACAGCCGATGATTACATGTGGAAAATATCTTTTGGATTCTATGGAAGTTGGGTAGATATTTATGTTATAAATAGTAGACCCCTTGGATCCTTACCATCATGAAACACATACAAATCATGCATATCAATATGTGAAATATGCACTATGATTTTCTAATCATAATGCACTCTACTTAAGTTTGTAACAGTGTCTTTAGACACCACCTTCTGTCTTCAAATTTTTTTGTTCCTCTTTGATTATTTGCAGTGTTGTGTTTTATGTTTCATGTCTTGTTCCACCCTATTCCCCAATAGGGAATTCCCATGCATATGAAACTTAGGCCAATGCCAAAAAACAAAATTTACCCTATCTAAATAAATAAATACAAGATCTAGCCAAAGGTAAGGGATTATTGGAGGAAGTATGGTGCACAATTTCTAGGATACAAAGCTACTTGAGTAATGATTCCCCACAAATGAGGGAGCCATTTCACTTAAACCTACACTATCCCCATTTTCATTACACCAATATGAGAATACTATGACATATATAGGAAGTATGGCCACCCCCATATGTAGTACCCTTTACTACACAAGTAGACTAGTTAACCAAGCATTTGTGTACTATGAGTTTTACAAATCCATCTCACATAATTTAGACAAATGTTGAGCCCTACAAGAATTGGTGGAAAGGTTTGAGATAACTACCTTTAAAGTCACAAAATATAGAAATAATGTTGGTAGTCGAGTATAAGGAGGTGATAACATGTGAGGTAGAGGTGGTCAAGGCCTGATCATGGGTTTCAATTGCAATGAGATAGAAATATCTCAAGAAACATCTTCAACCAAGGAGGTCTGTTAGGACCCTATAATTTATAGGGTAATCAGGATGTTGATTGATATCTATATGATGAATGGGGGGTTGAAAAGAATGTTTTTCTTTCAAAAATATTTTAAAAAAGACCCTAAAGTAGATTGCTCATGGTGCATAGTGAAAATGAAAAGTTGAATCGAAAAATATCAAAGAAGTTTGAAGGATTTTGCGTGTTTGTCATCACAAGGTGAGAACTAGTGTTATCGACTCATGAATATGTGGATTTGGAAGGCACAGCAAATACTATGAGTTCATCTCTGAGATCCTACTAAATACTAAGTGCCAAACGTAGAAGAGCCCCTCAAAGCCAAAAACATCGCCTGGCTTTTTCTTCCAGCATGCAGGGCATATACATCCAATCTCAGATCACTTACATTTAATGTATTAATTTTTAACACCAAGGGCAACCTCCCTTTTTGAATAAAAACAACCTATACTCAAGTGTCAAAGGGAGATAGCGCAATTGCTATGTTGCAATTATGGATGACAATTTTTCCAAGTGTTAAGAAGATGTCCAACGATTGAAAACAAATCACCAAAAGGCATAGTTGTGTTTATAATATATTTGTAGGTGTCTGATGGAGTTTCATTATCACTAGTGGAGGGATAAATGCTCGAGAGCATCATCAAACAACAGTAAGTGTCGATGAGACACATTTAAAATCTGAATGTTAAATGTTCAATAGTGTTAAGATGAAATTAAAGAGCCCAAAAATTACAGTGGATTCAGTTTCAATTTGTTGTTGTGTCTACAATAAGATATCTCCTACAGTTTGGATGGGAAAACAAGCATCTCTGTTATACAACAACGTTTTTTTTGCTGGAAGTTTTGAATTTTGAAGAGGAAGGGAGGATTTCATGAGGAATGTTGGAAAAAGTTTGTTACATTTGAACCAGAAATGGCATACTCAGGTTTTCCATCAAGTCAAAATGCTACATAAATGCTGAAACATAACTCTTGCAACGCCAAAACACTGAAAATAGGGAAAATTGCTACTAAACTTTTAGAAATGATTGTTTTGCATCTTTTGATTGCATGAAAATGAGGTAAAATATTTAAAGAGCACTTACATTAAAGTTTTGTAGCCCTAATGGAGTTATTCATCCTATGAAAATGTGTGGATAAGCTTTGATGAAAGGTGATGGTGGGTATGACAGTGATTTTATGTGACAGGAGCATTTTTTATCTTCTTTTCAGTGTTGGTGGATTGGTTTGCAGATTGTAAATCATTTGGACCATAAGTTGCTACTATTTTAAGAGTCCTACATAGTGATGGACACCTATATAGTTTGAATATGCAGGAATGGAAAAGAAAAGTACTACAAAAGTGTGAACCAGATAATCTAGTAATATTTACTCTGAAAAACAGAGTACTTCTACTACCAAAGTTCTTAATTTTGAGTTTTTGACCTATGGTTGAAGTCAAAACAAGGTTTTTATCAATGAATATATGGATCATTCTTCTATAAGGGGTTTCCAATGGAATATTTAATCTTCATAGGTGGAAACACATCAAATTTGGTAGTTAATATCAACTCCTAGATTGAGGATTATTAGTAAACCATCGAGATCTATATCTTCACGTGGTAGAGTATCTCTATCTTCAGGAGCAGAATCAGTAATATGAAATGGCACAGGATTGGGTCGAGTATATTTATCCATGAAACCAACATTAAGAAGCTCATCTCCAAGACAATTGTCAACAAAGATCCCATATTTCAAGTAACAACTCTAGCATTCGGTGGGGATTTACTACATATTTTTACTATTTTACCAGTCATCTTCAAAAGTTTTTTTCGTACAAAAGGTGATGAATTTTAAAAATCCGAAAGAGGTTATTGTCCAAAACGGGCCAAATAACATTAAACTCTTTCAGTTTCTTCATATGTGTCACATATTGAGAGATTCAAAGGAACCTTTACACCCTATTTTTCTGGTCTCCTTATTTATGGTTTTAGACATGTTTTTTGGATGCAGATTTCAGAGAGTTGGGGATGAATTTCCAAAAACAAAGGGAGGTTTTTCTCCAAGACGAGTTCATCTAAAAAACCCTCCATTTTTATAACAGATGTCAATATTCAAAATATATGATCAACTCTTTGACCCCTATGTTTCAGAAAGTTTGGTCCTTTTTTCTGGCAGACAGTTCTAAAATTCAGTGTAACTAATTCTATCTTTGGGAAATTGGTTGAATTCGACCTCCCGAGTTTGGGGAAGGGTTTCTTCTATATATATTTTGTAATTTATTTGAGAAAAAGGGTTGGAACCTATTGAAGGGATACTTTCCCAATTATTGTAATGAGCTCATAGAGCTTCTCTTCTTTCAAATATGTAGGGGTACAAGATCATATTGTTTCAGGATTCATGTGCCATGGCTATTGGTGAAGTGATTCTCCTGTAGATTGTCTCTCTATTTTCATATGTTTTTCCTTTCCTTATTATCTTGCAAAAGGTTTTAAGAACAAAATTTGTTGAAAGATACACTTTGATTCTTGCTGGGGAGAATATAAATGTTTTCTTCTGATATTTGATGGAAGAATTATTCATTGCTATATTGTTAAATTGATCTTTATCTTTTTATTCTATCTCACTTCATTCAAATTTACCGGATCCAGTAATATGTCTACCTTTCCTTGTTTCATTTAAGATTGATACTTCTTCAAATTGATCACCTAGGCCTCTTTGAATCCATTGCCCAGTGGTTTTCCCGCATTGTTGCAACCAAGCATTTAAAAACCAAAACCAAATAGATCATAACTAGCCTAATATCCTATTCCAAACCAAGCTAGATCAGACAAAGAGATCCCTCTCTGAGTCTTGGATGGCTAGATCCAAGACTCCAAGTGGTTTGATGTTGCCTCTGTGACTGCCTCCACAGCCTTGGGAAAATTACAAAGTGCTAAAAAGGTCAAGACATGATCATTGTAGAAAATGTAAGGCATGCCATGAATGATTTCACTAAGTCAATAAAGAAATGGAAAGTTAGGGACAAAAGAAAAAAGAGGAGTTGACCTGATAAATTCTGGACCTAGATTTATTGGCTATGTTACTATGTTAAAAATTAATGTTGTGAAACAAGTAGGATTTTGTACAAGATCGAGTTATGAGGCATGAGGAGATAATCTTCCAAATCAAAATATGAAAGAAGTGATTTTCACACCAAAGTTTGATGTAGTAAGTGTTATAACCCTAAATTTCTCTACACATGCATACCTAGCATCAGGCCCTCTTGCTATTTTTTCCAAGCCATCACTGAGCAGCTCTTCTTAAAAACATTATTTTTGAAGATGTATGCGCCTTGCACCACTACTTCCCGTGTACACATGCTTTCTGCACCACTACAGCCCGTGTACGTACGCTAGCTGCACCACTATAGCCCGCGTATACTCGCAAAAATTGCAAAAATTAAAAAGTTGCAAGGAATTCGTTGAGATTACGGGCTATTGGGTAGTTTACCAACTATCCCACCACCTATAGCATGTCACCCAACCAAATAACCATACTTTTGTCATATAAAAGGAGGTGTTGGGGTCTCATTCCAAGTCCAAGCATAAGAACAATGAAACTCTGCCCGTTTCACATCCCTTCCTTGCCCCAAGAATTTGCAGCCACCTTGTGAGATTTGTACAAGAATTTCCCATTCTTGCCTTTTTCCTCCATCATAAGCCTATTCCATTCCCTAGAGAGAGGCTGAGAGGAGAAAGATACATGGAAGTGCATTTGGATCTTGGTGAAGAGGAAACCGGACCATGTTCGAGGAGTAGTTGTTGATCTCATTGTAAGTAAACATTGTGATATCAATAAAAGAAATACTTTTTATGTCCCAAAATATGATGGCTCAAATATCTATGTTTGATTTATGCTTTATTCTAACATCTCACCCATGATTTATATATGAGATGCATGTTTGTAGTTCCTTGTTTATCTATTTTTGAATGCGGGTCATCCTTTAGAGGAGACTTGTAGTCAGCAGAGCAATCGAACGCGAAAGGATCGACACTAGATGTGGAGTTAAAGGTAGATTTACTAGATATTTTCACTTTATATTTCATGCATGAATGTGGGGTATATTTGGGGTAGTTATAAAAAGTAGGAGACTTTTAGACAGTTAGATCTGCCTACATGTTGAACCCTAGTGTAGTCCAAAAGGGGGTTTTCCCGCTATAACAGAACTGTCGATCGTACTTGGGAAGCCTCTAGGGTTTTTGGGGATATTTTGGGGTGTTTTAATTGGTTTTACTGCCTTTTTTGAGTTTTTGTAAGTTGTTGAGTCTTTAAGGGATTATGGTCACCTGTTGGTGCCATACCATTTCTCCCTGCCTTGTTAGCCTACCTGTTTGTTTTCTTTTTTTGAGAAGCTATAGAGGTGTACGTGGCCTACAGTGGGTCTGGATGCGTACATATGTGCCCTGCTTTTATACATCTCGCGTACATATGCAGGTTGCTTAAGTGTCAGTAGCATGCCTGCGTCAACAAATCTCTTCTTAAGAAGAGGCAGTCAACCTCTTCCCTGATTGAAGTCATACTGTTCAGGGGTTTCTTGATTAAGTACAATGTCTCTTTTTTTACAGTCATAGCCCGGGTTTGACGTCAGTTTGCTTATCTTTTTTAAATATTTCTTGTGTTTCCTAGCTTTTTAAACTTATTTTTAGCTTCAAATTTTAAGAAAAATGAGTTGCATTTTAGCATCTTTTGTTATTTCTGCTTTGTTTGGAAAAAAATAAAAAAAATTAGTTTGTTAGGTCTCTTTCTTTCTTTGCATTGTTATTTGAAAAAGAAAAATAAATTAGCATAGTGTTGTGTTTTCTTCTCATCTTAAAATCATTTCAAAAGAAACATGAGAAAGATAATCCTTCTTTGCTAGTGTTCTTATAAGTTTCATTTTTTGCAAGAGTCTTAACAACATCAATTGCACTACCGCACCCTTTTTTTATTAAACCAAGCCTTAAAAAGAATGCTAATTAAAATGAACTAGACTTTATGTTTGTAGGGTCAATCAATTAGTCTAGGCTAGAGCCTTGCATTAGGTTGGAGAGGAAACTCTTCAAGGCTTATAAACAAACATTGGAGTTAGAGATAGGGAGTCTAAAAAGTCCAGTAAACATGAAATTTATCTGGGACACCCCTCTAACACAGGGGCTAAAAACGAGGTCGTGTGTGAAAAGGTAGCAGAGATAACCCCTCCAAAGTTGGACCAAGTGTACTGGGGAACGCATATTGAGGACTTGTCGTGGAATTATGTCGGTTACATTTGCCACGGAGCTTCATGGATCTCAAATCCATTCGAGGTCCTCGGTTGTCTTCCAGACCACTTTCTTTCAATACCCTCGATAGGTTTCGGGCTTGATACCCTGCTCATTGTGGTCCACCCGATTATCGAATGTACCCGCCTGGTGACTGTTCGCGAGCTAGCAACCTAGTTGCCTTTATTCTAGGGACTTACATAGGTGACCACGGGGGTATACCATGGTACCTAGTGCAGACGTCGGGCCACGCTTTGTAGAGTATACCCGAAGGGTGCTTCCGTGTTCTAGTTGCACTTGCACCAGTAATTTTCTCTAGTGTTGGTTGGTGTAACTGTTCTTCCTACTAGACAGTGGTTTGCTTGATTTTCCTTTAGGAGATTATAGTGTGTGTTCTATGCTCTCTAGTTTTCCATAGTGATTTAGTCAGTCATTTCCTTGGGTCTCTGACCTAAGGTGGTAGACCGCCCACTCCGTCGGTCGTGAGTACTTTTTGGTCTTACTATTAGAAACGTGGAGCCGCTTCTTTATAGATGTTGTTTTGATAACACTGGTTCATCAGAGTCAGTGTGTGAGACTTTTATGGTGTTGAACGATCCTCCAAGGGAAGAACCTATGCATAGAATATTCATGGAAAAAGTTACTGACGATACCAACCAAGGAACCCCTTCACAAGGGGATTCTTGTGATTTTCCTTTCTTTGGAAACGTTGGTGTCCCTTCGATGGCCACTTTGTACATTTCTGGATTGAATGTGGGACTATCGGTTTGGTTGGGCACCATTCCAAATGTATGGAATGCTCTTGACACTTCTCAGTTAAGAAATTTATGTCATGGGCACCATGTTGATGTTCCTTCATTAGCAAAGTCTCCTCCTCCTCCTTTTCCCGCCTCTGGTGAAAGTACAGTTACTAGTAACCAAAAGTCTAAACGAAATAGAAAGAGGAATAATAGGCAGAATAAGTCACCAACCTCTGCAAGTCATGTTGGAGATAGTCCCCTAGACTCTGCAAGTCATGATGGGGGAAAGCACCCAGCCTCTACAAGTCATGTAGGGGGGGAAATTTCAGTCACTACTAGTCATACTGGTAATAGGTCTATAGCCTCTGCAAGTCATGTTATCGACCCATCACCAACCTCTACAAGTCATGTTGGAGATGTGCAACAAACCATTGCTAGTCATGTTGGGGGCATTGATTCTGTTGAGAAACCTAGATGGATAGGATGTAAGCCTAAGTTCCCTTGAAAGATTTGCAAGGGATATCACCTTACTCATCTGTGCCCTGGCCTTCCAGAGGTATGAATATTGTGGTCCCTGTCTGCAATATCTTCTGATTATGAGTCTTCTAAGGTTTCCTCACAGTCTATTCAGTCTTTAGTTGATGAAGTGGTCATGTCGATGCAGTCTTTGGCTGATCCCACTCCTATTTTGGGGGGTGAGGTTCCTTTAGAACATGTAGTCTTGCAACCTATTCAACCATTGGTTGAGAAAATGGTCACACCGATGAAGTCTTCGGTTGATCCCACTCTTCTCTTGGAGAGTGTCGAGTCTACAAAAGTGGTAACGCCGATGCAATCTTCAGTTGATCCCACTCTTCTCTTGGGGAGTGATGTGTCTACCAACTATGTTTTTAGCATTTCCAGTTCAGTACTTTCAGAACAAGGGGGCATTCCACTCACTTTGAGCACACCCCCTCCAAGCCCTAGAATGGTTTCCTTTCATTGGAATTACCTTGTTGAGCCTCATGTTCCTTCTTCCACACCCTTTCAAATAAGGGTTGAAGTTAATTCAACAAACATTTATCGATGTATTATGGATGAAGGAGCCTCTGCAAGTATTTTATCCTCCTCGGTTTGGAAAGTCTTGGGATTTCCTGAGATCATGTTTGCTTCGCATGAGCTGTTGGATTTTGACAGACGTAATAGTGAATATTTGGGGGTTCTTCCTCAATTTCCTATCTCATTAGGTGGGAAGACTATCCTTATCGATGTTATAGTGGTGCAAGGACCGTTAGATTTCAATATGCTTCTCGATCATGATTATGTATATGCTATGAATGTTGTGGTGTCTACGCTCTTCTGGGTGATGCATTTCTCTCATAATGGAAGAATTGTCACTATCGACAAGCTAACATATGATAATCACCATCCTAATTCAGCGTTAGTTCAGGCTGCCCTTTTATATGTTCCTAGTGTTCATGTAGACTCTACCCTGCCATGGGTTAATTATGTGGCATCTTATCCTCAATGTTCAATTGCTTCTGAGCAGGAACGTATGCAATCATGTTTGCCTTCTCAAGAATTGGTCTCATCAATTGATCCATTGGTTTATCCAATGGGGGCATGGGAGACTTTCCTTCCCCTTCTTGGTCCAAGTGATCTTGATTCTCCTTCTAAGTCTGATCTCGTTGTTTGTAGATCCTCAATCCCTCATGCTTGTGATTCTTCGTTGATAGACTTTGCCAGTCCTAGCCAATGCCTCCATCGTGATATGGAATATGTTCAGTTTAATTCACCCTTTGGGACTGTCGACCCTCGTTTGCATGATTTCTCATATTTTGAATTGCCTTCAGATGAGGGTATCCTTGAAGCCATGACTACGGTTTCTATACCGTGGGAGGAATTACACCGTGGTTTGTGTTTTCTTCCCTTTTGGGAGACTTTCCAAGTTGACTATCGAAGAGACTCTTGGTCTGAGCCTGGCAGTGGGATCTACTTGAACCAGTTTCATACGTGAGTCATAGCCCTATGGAGTCTTATTTAATCCCTTTTCAGACTCTTTAAACATGAAAATATTGTCGAGCGAACTTGTTGTCCTTCACACTCGCCAAACTAAAACTTGAAGGTGCATATGAATGGCGGTAGTTTACCCCTTTTTCGGTCCAGATGGTCAATTTTACGAACAAAGGTATACTCTAGGAACTTCACTTTGCTAGAAGAGTATTCTCAGGTATAAGTTTAACCATTTTTCAAGCCTGAGGGACTAAATTTATGAAAAACAAACCCCCGCGGAGTCCATAGTTAAGCTCTTTTCAAACTCCCTAAAATTGAAAAATATTGTCGAGTGACCTTATTCCTTCACACTCGTTAAATTGGTCCAAAAGAACATCCCCTACGGAGTCCATAGTTAAGCTTTTTTCAGACTACTTAAAATTGAAAATATCGTCGAGTGACCTTGTTCTTCCACACTAGTTAATTGGTTCAGAAAAACATCTACTAGCATGAGTTTACCCCTTTTTCTGGCCTGTAGATTAAGGAGGAAAAAGGTACACCTCAGGATATTTGTTTCACCGAGAGAGTTCTCCTAAGTAGATTTTATACTTTTTCGGGCTAAGGAGACTAAATCTAGAAAAAGGATGTGAGTCCATAGTTAAGCTCTTTTCAGACTCCTTAAAATTGAAAAGATTGTTGAGTGATCTTGTCTTTATCACACTCGTTAAAATGCTTTTGAATAGACGTCTTTTTGCTGCTATTTTACCCCTTTTTTCAAACCGAATAGACTACCTTCGAAAAAGGTACCCCAACGGAGTCTTCTTTTATGCTTTTTCAGACTCTCTAAAAATTAAAAACCATCGATCTTACCTTCTCTGGGCTCATTAAAATTACATTGAATGGGGTTTTCATCATGTCTTATTAATCACATTTTCATCCCTGCTCCTTTGGCCTAATGCTGGCTCCATGTTACTCTCAACTGAACCTTTGAAGCATGCCTTATACGCAAGCCTTGTAACACTTTGCCTCTACGTCTTCACACCTTGACCTATAGAGGAATTTTCCCAAGTGTCCTTTTCCTGCACATGTTTCCTTGCTCTGAGAATTAGTGTGTTCCTTGCACTTGGAACTAGTATGCTTGCAACACTCATTCCTCCTTTGTAAAGTAGCATTATTTTATTCTTTTTCAAGCTCTTCAAAAATATTGAAAAAGACAAAAAAATCAAATATACCCCAAAAAGAGGACGGGAAAAGTATTTTCTTTTTATGGCAACACAATGAGTCTCCCTTGGACAAAGGACATCCTTACGTTTGTTCGTCAAGATTTGGGATTTAATATGACCTTAGGAAGTTGTTCTCGCTACATAGAGCTGTGTCCTCCTCCGTTTCGTTATTCTTCCAAACACAAGGAGAGTTTGTGTTGCCTCCTGCATCGTGAACTTATGTCAATGTCATGTTGCTTGAGTCTGATCATCTATCGTGTTATTGTCCAAGGGAAGTTTTACCCAACCTGAGTCAACCTTTTTGCAGATTGTCTTTTGAGCTCATTCCCAACCATCCCAAAAGTCAAATCAAGTCCTTGTTCGAAATCAATGAAGTTCTCTACCTGATCACAAAGATCCTCTTGTCTGTTCCTGACGAGTCATCGAAGACCTATGGGTAGTGAAGTTGTACACTCACATTACATTCCTACCTGAGTTTGAATACGTTGAAGTTGTTGCTCAAGCTCTGAAGACCTCATCTCCAGCCATAATGCATCATTTGCTTCTTGAATATGGATACTATAAATGTATATCTTTGATTTTGAGATGTAGATCCACTATGTATTGCTCATGGCTACACTTTATATAGTTATATATGGCATGGATCTGCATTGTATTTGATTGGAAGCCATGATTTATTTCATCCCGAGCATGGGTATGCCCGCCTCGAAGAGACAATTGTTATTTTTGCATATGGCACCTCCCGAACCCTGGTCCCGGGCTCACTCGCTTCGTACATTGGTGAAGATTTTGTAATGTATTTTGGCCATCAGATTCTATTCTGACCTCACAGATTAGGGGGAATCTGTTATAACCCTAAATTTCTCTTCACATGCATACCTGGCATCAAGCCCTCTTATTTGCTATTTTTTCCAAGCCATCATTGAGCAATTGTTCTTAAAAACACTATTTTTGAAGATGTACATGCCCTGCACCACTACTTCCCACGTACACATGATTTATGCACCACTACAACCCACATACGTATGCTAGCTGCACCACTATAGCCCGTGTATACTCGCAAAAATTGCAAAAATAAAAAGTTGCAAGGAAGTCGTTGAGATTATGGGCTATAGGGTATTTACCCAACTGTCCCACCACCTATAGCCCGTCACCCAACCGAATAACCATCATTTTGTCATATAAAAGGAATTTTTGGGGTCTCATTCCAAGGCCAAGCATAAGAACAATGAAACTCTGCCAATTTCACATCCCCTCCTTGCCCCAAGAATTTGCAACCATTCTTGCCTTTTTCCTCCATCATAAGCCTATTCCATTCCCTAGAGAGAGGTTGAGAGGAGAAAGATATGTGGAAGCACAGTTGGAGCTTGGTGAAGAGGAGCCCAGACCAAGTTTAAGGAGCAGTCGTCGATCTCATTGTAAGTAAACATTGTGATATCAATAAAATAAATACTTTTTCTGTACCGAAATATGATGTCTCAAATCTTTTTGTTTGATTTATGCTTTATTATAACATCTAACCCATGATTTATATATGATATGCATGCTTATAGTTCCATGTTTATCTGTTTGTGAATGTAGGTCATCCTTGGGAGGAGACTTGCAGTTAGCGGAGCAATCGAATGTGAAAGGATCGACACCAGACGTGGAGTTAAAGGTAGAGTTACCAGATCTTTTCACTTTGTATTTCATGCATGAATGTGGGGTATATTCGGGGTAGTTATAAAAAGTAGGAGACTTTTAGACGGTTAGATCTGCCTACATGTTGAACCCTAGTGTAGTCCATAGGCGGGTTTTCCCGCTATAGCAGTAAGGAAGAAAGAGTATATGAGAGAAACTCCTACTCATGTGTGGTGTAACTATTGTTACACTTTGTGGCACCATTTTTGTACATAATAAAAATACCTATCTCAAGAATGACAATAGAAAGGAGATCCAAAGAACCTGAACTTTCCCTAAGGGTGGAGGAAAGGATGATGGAGCTAACACATGATCTAATAAGAAGTTTTTTAAGATATTGGATAGTGACAAGTTGTCCAAATCGTTGTGCATCACCCTTCAAGGTGAAATCATGAATATATGTAACACCTTTTAGTGGAATGTGGTGATAATAATTTAATATTTTACATATTTTTTAAATTGAATCCCTTGAATGTCATATATACATTGTGAATTTTGATGTGTGGTAAAAAACAATGTGCAAGGAATTGTGTTGTCTTTCCCATGATATTTAAAAAGTATATATTAATGACATTTAATGTGTCAAATTTTCATTTAATTAAATGCTTATCCTTGCAAATTTTCAAAAAAAATAACAAGTGACTTTTGTTCCCAACACCTAATTCACGGTTCAGTATATAAATTAAAAAAATAAATTATATGAGCACATTTGATATAGAATGTAAAAGTGCTTTCTTTTTTTGGAAAAATTATATTTTTTATTATTTTTTGAAGCCAACAAATTAATATTTGAGTCACATTTTATACACCTTTGTGTTCCTATTTTTCTTTCACATGCTTATGTAAAATGAAAAACAAAATGCCCCTTTTTATAATTTTTTAGTGTAGTTTTTAACATTGAGGGAATTTAGTACTTGAGAGAAAAAAGTTTGTGTAAGTTTAGAAAAAAAATAATATGACCTATGAAATCAAAATGAGAAAATTATATGTTATTGGATAGAGAATTGAACGATGAATCTATATGCACCAATTCCACCACCTTTTTTGGAAGAGATGAAGGGATTTCACCTACTGGAAGTTGAAATTCCATGAAAACCTACAAAAATGGGGAAGGATTCTTGATTTTCAAACCCTCAATTGGGAATTAGATCTTAATCGAGGGTTTTAAAATACCTTGATTGATGGCTTTAAAATCCTTCAGTCGAGGTATTTTAAAATCCTCAATCGAGGTATTTCTGTTTATAGTTGTTTTTGGTTTAAAAGGTTCAATCAAGTTTTTAAAGCTCGATGGAGGGATTTAAACCTACATCAATATAAAAACTTGATCAAGGTCAACATCAACCATTCTCGCATGCATAAGTTTCCAAAAAGTGTGATTGAGATTCATGATTTACCCTTAAATAACTATTAGGAGGAGAGGAGGATGTAATTGTGACCAATGCTCCTATTCTAGAGTATGATACCCACAGGGTAGGAAAGAGAAAGATAGTGAGAATGTAACAAACCCGACCCCTAAGTATCTTTCCTAGGGATGGAGCATAAAAAAAATTCTCTCCTTAACATTTCAAGTCCTCTGTTTGAGGTCTTCATCCTTTTCTACTTACCCGTAGCGTTCTAATGATTGCTACCAAGCTCGAATCTAAGCTTTGGGTTGCAAATTATGGCTTCCCAAAGTTCTTCGGGCACTCATTGGTTGAGGGCCATGTGAATCCACCTCACACTTATTGTCTTCAAATTCCTTTATCCAGGATGGAAGTCCATCCACCGTCTGATCCCATGACTAGACTCAACCTTCATCTAACACGCAAGCTTCTAACACATAGGCCAGCAAGAAATTCAAAACTTCGGCATTGAATTCCTCCTCACTGTCTATGCACTAGACCTTTGAAGTCTCATCAACTTACCACGTGGCTCCGGACTTTGGGCCTTTTGGTCTCTCTACATTACTGCATTGCAAATCCTTCAGAGTCCTAAAGTCCCGGACTCTCGGAGTTCCAGTCACTTCACCAACCACTTTGGCTAGGCAAGCACGTACCACGGGTTGACATGTAGAAGGGCCAGGGGTGACACGTGTCACATTCCAATAGGCATATAGGGTCTACGAAAAGAATAGATCGAGCTTACACATGGCACATTGATCATGGGTCCACGTCATTGTAGTGACGTCGGCTTGTCACATCACACCAAACTGACAACCTTATAACATCCCTCAAATCTCATGGTCAAGATCCGACCACGTGGATCAATAGATCCACGACTAACATTACTTCGTGACTTTGGCCTTCATAAGTTTTGCAATAAAAAATCCTATTTTCTCCTGAAGTTGGTCAGCGTCGGGCTGACCACCGCCCAGATATGAAGGTTAGGAAAAGTCCTGAATCATCCTCGAATTGATGGCTCTCATTACTTCGGGCTTCAGATCTTTTTGACACACAACACCTCAAAGTCCTTGGAGTGCCTAGTCTTTGAACTAAAGGTTCTAGAGCCACGCGTCCCCTGTATATCGACGATTGAGAGGTATCCCTAAGAATCCGTGGATTGATGGTCCACATTACTTCGTGACTTTGGAATTTGGGGATTTTGGCATTACAACACCCCTGTCCTTCCGAAGCGATCAATGCTAGGCTAACTACATCATGGATCCTACAGCTAAGAAAGAACCCGAAGGGTCCCTAGATCTATGTTCCTATTCACTTTGCGAATCTGGCCTTCGGGGGTTTTGGATTTTATTGCCACTCCATTCTCCTGAAGTAGGACTTCACTGAAGTACCGTGTGCGGGTCCGTCCTCCTGGATGATTGGGTGGTAGGCAGGGCTCCTGACAATCTCCCCCAAATCTATGACTTTCATTTACTTCGTAACTTCTGTGTTTGGCGAGTTTGATTCTATAGCATCTCTATTCTCCCGAAGTAGAAATTTGCCAAAGTCTTCTCGATGTAGATTCAATGACCGAGGGAGCTCTCGAACACTCTCAATTGGTGGCTCGCACTACTTCGTGATGGGTAGTTGGATCACGGTCTAGTTGGTAAGATAGGTTCATCTATCCACTAGGGAAATCTCCCAACGTCGGTAACCTTACAGGTAATCGTGACTCTCGGTCACCTTCGGTCGATTTTTTACTATTTGGGCCAACAATACTCTGAAGTCTTGGGCTTCCGTAGTTCCGAAGCTAGAAGGAATTACCCCCCTTAGGCTTAGCACAGGGTTCCTGGGTGTTGGTCACATGGGTCCTTCTAAACTCTCGCGAACTAGACACATCTTCCTCATCATAAACTTCCTAAGGAATTGGGCATGGTGTCCTTGTTGCGAAGCAAGGAGTCTGAAGGAGATATCCTCTCCAAACTGATAGGGTCATATTGATGCAATGCTTTCTATCCCATCCCTCCTACAATTTTACATCCCAAGACGTCTCAAAGGATAAACTGGGGAATACAGATGATCAATCAAAAACATAATTCCACAAGAAGGTAAATGAATGCACATAACTTGATCATTCAATACATATATCATTCTTAGATGTATAAATATATACATTCATTCATTAATCCATTTGAAAATACAAAATATGGAAATACTTATCAGAACCATAAATCATGATGCGACTACTGAAAGGGGTGCCTATTTCCACCCAAGCATAGGTTCAGTGACTTCTAATGAATTTACCACTGGCCACCCCCAAGCTAGACCATGATAACTGAGAGAGAATTCTTTCTTCTAGCTCAACAACAGTCAGGGACGAAGGTTACTCTCCTCCTCCCACGGGATCTTGGAAACGTGTTCTCTCTATACCAAGAAAGGAGGCCCACCTGAGTACTTCCTCAGTCACTCAACACCCCCGTTTATTAGCTTGTATCATAACCCTGCTAGCCACATCCTGCGACTAGAACATTTTCGTTTCCTAGTTCCTCCTTGAACTTGAGATCTTAGTCTCTCTTCTCTGCTTCTCTTCGCAGCCCTTCCTCTGCCCACCACACCTTCATTTCTTGCCTTCCTCAACAATATTGTGTGTGGCCTGAATTCCCAGTCCGTGGTCAGGTATGAAAGCCTTTCAGATGGGAACTCTACCCCATCCACTCATTAACTCTTGAGGAGGTCTTCCCACCTACCATCCTGACTGTAATTCATCCTTGGGTCAAAGGAATGTTCTGGTCCTGAGCAGTTAAATCCAGCAAGGTACTGGTTTGGTGGGGGTTATCTCAACCATTCCTGGTTCCCCTCGCCATCTCTTTCATATCATCAGTGGTCTATCTTGGAAAACCCCCGCTTTCAAAAGTCATGCAACACTTATCCATTTATATTAATAACAAAAATTACATTCCTTGACCTTTTATACAAAGGTTCATCAAATCAAATCTTGACACAGATCGAGTTTGCCATAGTCTCTTGGCCAATATATTTATATTTACAAACTGGGGGAAACATGGGTGTTACAATCCCCTCCCCCTTAAAGGAGCATCATCCCCGATTTTCTATCTGTCAATGTGCTCTACAGATACATAAGTAAACAAAAAGGGATATTCATGTTTCATGGCATCCTCCATTTCCCACGTAACCTCATATGGGCCAAGGTGTTTCCACTGCACCTTGACCTATGCAATGGTTTGGTTCTTGAGTGAGGTTTCCTTCATGTCTAGTATGCATTGAGGTTCTGGAAAGAAGTGTCTCTCTGGCTCCACCTGAATCACAAGACCAGTCAATTATATGATTAGAATCATGTACATATTTCTTCAATAACGAAACATGGAAAAAATTATGTTCCTTCACTGTGGGAGGGAGTGCTAGCCTATAGGCTACAAATCCCACTCTATCTAAGATTTCAATGGGTCCACAATATCGGGGTTCCATCTTGGCACAAGCTCCCATTCTCAGGGAACTCTTCATGGGTATAATTTTGAGATAGACATGGTCTCTTGTCTTGAACTCGCTGGGAGTTCTCTTTCTATCAACGTAACTCTTCTGTCTATCCTGAGAAGTTCTAAGATTTTTCTTGATCTAAATTACTTGTTGTTCCATTTATTTCAACATGTCAGGTCCGATTGTAATTCTATCCACTGGATTACTCCAGCTGATTGGAATCTTGCACTATCTACCATAGAGTGCTTCAAAAGGGCTCATCTTCATTGGCTCTTGATAATCTTTGTCGTAAGCAAATTATATCAGTCCAGGTAGTCTTACCCCTACTTAGGATGATGCATTGCATCCATCCTTAACATGTCTTATAATATTTGGTTCACTCTTTCTATTCATCCATCCATTTAAGGGTGATAGGTTGTGCTAAACAACAATTTAGTCTCAAAACCATCCATTAAGGACTTCCAAAAGATTGAAGTAAATTTTATGTCTCTGTTAGATATAATCTCCCTAGGCATGCAATGCATTTTAAATATCTCCTTCATGAAAATGTTGGCAATATCTATTTCCTTGCAAGTTGAATTGATAAGAACGAAGTGAACAATCTTGCTCAATTTGTCCACCACTACCATGAAGGCATCATTCTGCTTGGCCGATTTCGGTAATCCGGTGATGAAATCCATGGAGATGGTTTCCCATTTCCATTTTGGAAATGGTATAGGTTGTAACAACCTTGCTCGGTGCTGATGTTCTGCCTTAAATTGTTGGCATTCTAGACACTTATCTAGATAGTCATCTATTTCCCTTTTCAATCCAGGCCAATAGAATTGTTTCCTAGTGGCCGTGATAATTTTCTGATAACCTGGATGACCAATATATGGTCTCTTGTGTAGTTCATCCATTATGAACCTCTTCAAGTCATCACAAATTGGAATATACAATCTATTTTTGTAGGTCAACAAGCCTTCATCAAGCATCTGATAGCCTTCATACTTTAGCCCCGTGGGCTCTTGCTTTAGGTATGACATCACAGTATTGAAAAATGCATTTTTTTCTTGTGCATTCTTGACTCTCTCCCTGACATCCGTTTCATGGGTTCTTACCGCTGCTAGGTGAATCATTTTCACACTTTTTCTAAGGGCATCGGTCACCCTGTTTTACTTTCCTTTGATGTGTTTGATTTCGAAATCAAACTCACTAGGGAGAATCATCCACCAAGATTGTATGGCATTGAGTTTCAGTTGATCAAACATGTGCCTCAACCCACAGTGGTCTGTCATAAGTACAAATCTCCTACCCAGGAGGTAATGCCACATTTTTAAAGCATGCACTATGGCAGCCAGCTCTAGATCATGGGTCACATGATTTCATGCGCATTCAATTTTATGGATTCATAGAAAATTACACACCCTTCTTGCATAAGGAATCCTCTAAGTATTTCCTTATAGGCATTTGTACACATGAGGAAGTCATCATCAGGGTCCGCAATCTTCAGCACGGGTGCATGGGTTAGAAGGTATTTCGGTTCTTGAAATCTTTCTTCACATTCTGATGTCCAAGTGAATTTAACCCCCTTTTTCTGAAGGGTAGTGATTGGACAACCAATCTTGGAAAATCCTTTTATGAACCTCCTATAGTATCTTGATAATCCCATAAAGGACCTGATATCAGATACATCCTTTGGGGTAGGCCATTCCATGATAGATCTGATCTTGTCAGGGTCTACTGTCACTCCTTCAGAAATAACATGGCCTAAGTAATGGAATTACTTCTGCAAAAAGTCACACTTGCTAAACTTAGCGTAGAGATGATACTCTCTTAGTACTTGAAGCACTAATTTAATATGTTCTTCATCCTCCTCTCTATTATTGGAGTAGATTAGGATATCATCAATGAAAACCAATACAAATCTGTCTAGGAATTTGTTGAGTACATTATTCATCAAGCACATAAAAGTGGCGAGGGAATTGATTAATCCAAATGGCACCACCACAAATTCATAGTGACCATATCTTGTCCTGAAGTGTGTTTTGTGGATGTCTTCCTCCTTGATTTGGACTTGATGGTATCCAAACCTTAAGTCAATCTTTGAGAAAATGGAAGCACCCCCTAATTCGTCAAACAAGTCATCGATTCTTGGTAAGGGATATGTGTTCTTTATGGTTGTCTATAGTCTATGCACAGTTGGAGTGTGACATCTTTCTTCTTCACAAACAAGACAGGTGCTCCCAATGGGGACACGCTGGGCCGGATGTAGACTTTTTCCATCATCTCCTTTAGTTGTAGCTTGAGCTCAACTAGATCTAGTATACTCATCCTACAGGGTGTCCTAGACACTGGAACTTCTCTTGGTTCAAGTTCTATAGAGAAGTCAATGTCTATTCTAAGAGGTAGACCCAGTACCTCTTCTGGAAATGCATCTTTATACTCTCTTAATATGGGGTGGTACTGTAGGTTTGGTTTGTCATCCTCAATATATTCCAACACCTGTATTGCATATAGAGGACATCCCTTTTTGCAATACTTTTTCATTTGAAGGGATGATATTCATCTCACTGAGACAGGCCTCTCAACCCCTTGAAGGGTTATTTTTCTCCCTTCTTCATTTTCACACTCCAAATTTTTATGATAACAATATAACTTGGTTTTATAAGTGGCTAACCAATCCATACCAACCAACAGGTCATAAGATCCTAGGAAAAGTATGCTAAGGTTCACTTGGGTGGGAAATCCATCCATAATGAATTGGCAAGCTGGTATGACCTCTACTACTTTTCTTTTGGTTCCAATGGATAGTTGTACCAACGATGGCTTAACATGTCTAACTGGTTGTATTTTACACTTATCAACAATTTGAGGGGCCACATAACTCAAGTTAGAACCAGGGTCAATTAAAGTAGAAACTAAATGGTTAGTGATCATACCTTCCATATCCACCACTGAGGTTTGGTGGTTGGCTTGGTTATTATCCAAGGCTGCATAAATCTGTGGCATACTCCTAGCCACATCATTGACTGTGGTAGCTTCTTGGATATTGTAGACTCACCTAATTTTTTGTTGTCTATGTGGACAATCCCTCAGCAGATGTTCTTCTCCACAACCCCAACATTTCAAGGGTTATTTCTTTGGGTTATCATTCTTTCATGGGATTTCTCTAAAAGGTTTATTTACACTCTGGGAGGGGAAATTTTGTTGATACACACTTCTAGTGAGAAGGCTCATCCTAGAACCCTTCCCATAGTTCTTAAATCTTTAGGATTTGAACCCCTTCTTCTTGAATACCGAACTACTCGTGTTGCTCCAGTCCTCACGAGGCTCTGTCTGACTCCCGAGCTATTCATAAAAATGCCTTTCCTTCTAGATAATGTCTTCTAAGGTCTTTGGATCGTCAAACTCGATCCTGTCCCGGTAGGTCTGAGGTAACCCACTAATAAATCATTGCACTTTTACCTTTTCATCCTTTATGTAGGGTACATACCTCCACAACTCAAGGAATTTAGTGACATATTCCTCTAAGGTGAGTTGTCCCAGCTTGAGTTTGTAGAACTCCTTGGTCTTCTCATCAAAGCATTTCTCTGACATATACTTCTCCTTGAAGTGTTTCTCAAACTGTTTCCACTGCAAGTCTTTCTCATGGATTCATTTCACATTCCTAAAGTCTTCCCACCAAATGGAAGCCTTTCCATTTAGGTTGAATATGGATATTCGAGCCTTCAACTTTTCAGAGTAGTCATGGACTCTGAAATACTTCTTTAAACTAGGTAAACAAGCTTTTACCTCTTCTCCCTTCTCAATATCTCCATTGAAAGAGGGTGGTTTGGCTTTCTTGAACTCTTCAGGACCATGAATTTTGGAATGATTTTGCTTCTTTCATTTCCTTTGAGAATGTGAGCTAGCTTTGCTACTAGAATATCCAGGTCATAGTTGCTAGTTTCCTCTCCAGAGGAATCTCTCAATGAGTGTCTCCTGCCTCCAGGTTGGACCTTCCTCGAGGCACTCCTCTCAGTGTGGCCACTTATGGGACCACATTTTCGTATCTCAGGTGAGCTTTGAATTTCCTTCGTATGTTGTCGATCCACTTGATTGGTTGCTAGTACATGCTGCAACTGCCTCTGTATATCAGATAAACTCTGCAGCAAGACTGCATTAATTTTCGTTTGTTTTTCTTTCTCCTTTATCAATCTCTTATTATCGCCCTTGCAACTCTTTAATTCGACCATGAGGCTCCTTACAGTTTCATCCAAATTCGAAGGGTTCTCCATCGCCCTCCTTTCGTCAGATTCTTCATCTTTGTTGTGGGAGCCACCCCCCACTTCATGGTGCATCACCATCCTTTATACTTGTATTTTTCCCACGATTTATTGATTGCTTGAGTGCTAAAAAAACACCTACTATTAGCCAACAGTCTATTAGTTTATGAACAACACACAGTTCATATTTATTAAACACACACACAGTAGAAAGTTTCATTCTTTTCTTCAATAAAATTTTAACTAGACTCTTTAGGAAAGAGGTAAGATAGGGTGTCACCCTTAAAAGTACTTTAAATATGGTTTTTACGCAACTCGTCCATGAGCCCAAGCAGGTCAACTGTTGTAACCATGCTCTACTACTAATTTGTAACACACCCGACCCCTGAGTATCTTTCCTAGGGATGGGGCATCAAAATTTCACTCTCCTTAACATTTCAATTCCTTTGTCTGAGGTATTATTCCTATTCTACTTACCCGTAACGTTCTAATGACTGCTACCAAGATCGAATCCGAGATTTGGGTTGAAAGTTATGGCTTCCCAAAGTTCTTTGGGCGTTCATTAGTTAAGGGCCACGTGGCATCCACGTGAATCCACCTCACATGTATTGTCTCCAAGTTCCTTCATCCAGGGTGGAATTCCATCCACTGTCCGATCCCACGACTATACTCAACCTTCATCTAACATGCAAGCGTCTAACACACAAGCCAACAAGAACTTTGACACTTCGGTGCTTCACCTCTTTAGCGTGGAATGCCTCCTTACTATCTACGCACTAAACCTTCCGAAGTCCCAAACTCCCGAAGTCCCGTAAACTTTCCACATGGCTCTGGCCTTTGGGCCTTTTGGTCTCTCTACAATACTACACTCCAAATCCTCCGAAGTCCTGAAGTCTCGGACTCCCAGAGTTTCTGTCACTTTACCGACCACTTTGGCTAGGCAAGCACGTACCATGGTCTGACATGTAGAAGGGCCAGGGGTGACACGTGTCACGTTCCAATAGGCATATAGGGTCTATGAAAAGCACAGATCGAGTTGGCACCTGGCACATCAATCATGGGTTCACATCACCCTAGTGACGTCGGCTTGTGACGTCACACCATACTAACAACCTTCTAACATCCCTCAAATATAACGGTCGAGATCTGGCCACGTTGATCCATAGATCCAAGGCTAACGTTACTTCGCAACTTTGGACTTCGGGAGTTTTGCGATGCAAACTCCTCTTTTCTCCCAAATTTGGTCAACGTCGGGCTGACCACTGCCCAGATCTAATGGTTACAAAAATTCTCGAAGCGTCCTCAAATTGACGACTCTTGTTACTTCAGGCTTTAGATCTTTTCGACACACCACACCTCAAATTCCTCGGAGTGCCCAGTCTCCAAACTAAAGGGTCTAGCACCACATGTCCCCTGTATATCGGTGATTGAGAGAGATCCCTAAGAATCTGTTGACCGAAGGCCCACATTATTTTGCAACTTAGGCCTTCGAGGATTTTTTCATTACAACACCCCTGTCCTCCCGAAGCGATTAACGTCGGGATGACTACATCATGTATCCTACGTCTAGGAAAGAACCCAAAGGGTCCCTAGCTCTACAGTCCTGGTCACATCGCGACTCCGACCTTCGAGGGTTTTGGCTTTTACTACCACTCCATTCTCTTGAATCATGACTTCACCGAAGTATCGTGTGCGGGTCCCTCCTCCTGGATGATCGGATGGTAGGAGGGGCTCCTAACGATCTCCCCCAAATATACGACTTTCCTTTACTTCATAACTTTGATGTTCGAGGAGTTTGATGCTATAACATCTCTATTCTCTCAAAGTAGAACTTCACCGAAGTCTTCTCATTGTAGATTAAATGACTGAGGGAATTCCCGAACACTCTCAATCAGTGACACTAATTTGCGACGGGGAGTTGGATCTTGGTCTAGTCGATAAGATAGGTTTATCTATCCACTAGGGAACTTGCTAGACATCAATCAACCTTACAGGTAACTGTGACTCTTGGTCACGTTCGTCTAGTTCGTGACTATTTGGGCTGACAATACTCCAAAGTCTCAGACTTCTGGAGTTCCGAAGCCATAAGGAATTAGCCCCCTTAGGCTTAACACAGGGTTCTTGGATGTTGTTCACATGGGTCCTTCTAAACTCTTGCGAGTTAAACACATCTTCCTCATCATAAACTTGCTAAGGACTTGGGCATGGTGTCTTGGTTGCTCAGCAAGGAGTCTGAAGGAGATATTCTCTCCAGAATGATAGGGTCAGATTGATGCAATGCTTTCTATCCCATCCCTCCTACAGGTTTACATCCCATTAAGTCTCGAAGGATAAACTGGGGAATATAGATGATCAATCAGAAGCATAAGTCCAAAAGAAGGAAAATGCATGCACATAACTTGATCATTCAATACAGTGATCATTCTTAGATGTATAAATACATACATTCATTCATTACTCCATTTCAAAATACAAAATATGGAAATACTTATCAGAACCAGAAATCATGGTGTGACTGCTGAAAGGGGTGCCTGTCTCCACCCAACCATAGGCTAAGTCACTCCTAATGGATTTAACACTAGCCACCCCCAAGCTAGACCACGATGCTCTGAGAGAGAATTCTTTATTTCGGCTCAACAACAATCAGGGATGGAGGTTACTCTCCTCCTCCCACAGGATCTTGGCAACGGGTTCTCTCTATACCAAGCAAGGAGGCCTTCCTAAGTACCTCCTTAGTCACTCAACACTCTCATTTATTAGCATGTATCATAACCCTGCTAGCTACATCCTGCGACCAGAACACGTTCGTTTCCCAGTTCCTCCTCGAACTTGAGAGCTTAGTCTCTCTTTTCTTCTTCTCTTCGCAGCCCTTCCTCTGCCCACCATGCCTTCCTTTCTTTCCTTCCTCAACAAGATTGTGTGTGGCCCAAATTTCTAGTCTGTGGTTAGGTCTGAAAGACTTTAATATGTGTGCTCTGCCACATCTCCTCATTAACTCTTGAGGAGGTCTTCCCACCTACCGACCTGACTATAATTCATCCCTAGGTCAGAGGACTATTCTGGTCCTAAGTAATTAAATCCAACAAGGTACTGGTTTGGTGGGGGTTATCTCAACCATTCTTGCTTCCCCTCACCATATCTTTCATAGCATTCATGGTCTATGTTGGAAAACCCCCTCTTTCAGCACTCATGCAACACTTATCCATTTCTATTAATAACATAAATTACATTCCTTGACCTTTTATACAAAGGTTCATCAAATCAAGCATTTACATATATCGAGTTTTCCATAGTGTCTTGGCCAATATATTTATATTTACAAACAGGGGGAAACAGGGGTGTTACAGAAAATGTGTTGTAAGTTTTAACTTCATGCACATATATGAGAATTGAAGTGAAGGATGTTAAAATATGTCGGATTTAAGCTTAGATGCAAATACCTTACCTAATAAACCTTAGGAGATTAGAGGAAAGCCAAGGTTGGTGTACTCACCCATTTAGTGGCATCCAGATAAGAAAGGTTTACCCAATGGGAGATTGGAGAAAGTTGAGGTTGATCTTGAAAAGATCAGTGCAATTATTGAGTTTGAAGCTATCAATATTATGGATGAGAATGACACATTTTCTACACTTATAAGAATTAAGTGGGCATTTGATAATTATGCAATTATTAACCTAAAGTGGAGGAAGATGAATTTTGAACCTCAATGGACTAAGGTTGTGCAAACTCTATATCAATACCAGGAAATGATATATGTTAAATATGATGAAGATGATGTTGAGAGATCTATAGTCGATTAAATATACAATTTGAATACATTTTTTAGAGATGAATATGTGAACCCAATTAAATATAAAGTGGTAAGTTGGAAGAGTACATACTCTTTTGATACTAATATCAATGAGACTCTATAAAATTGACAAGTAGACAACCATTGGATTCATTTATAGACATTACACTAGTGAGAGAATAATAATATGGATTAGATCATAATTTATAAGTCCACCCAACTATGATGCAATTGGAGATGTCTAAGATTTTGTAGACTTGATGGAATAGATGAAAGCTTAAAAATATATATATTTTTTAAATTGTGGAGCACTTAGTTGAGAGGAATTGTTGAAAAATAGCGTCCTTTATGCTCTAATTTAATGTTGCATTGAGAGAACTGTGGTGCATTTTCCAACCCAATGTGGAGATATGTGTAACTTTGATGCCTATAAATCAAAATATTAAAAATAAAAAATAATATTCATAATCTAAAAAAGAATGAATTCAAAGAATTAGGATATATATATATATATATATATATATATATATATAATCTTTAAAAATAGCTCAATTAGTTGGTGCCACTATTACCAAAATTTTGGTAGTGTAGGTATATTCTATTCTTAGAGGGTTAGGCACACTTTACACTAAAGACCATGTTTTGAATGGGGAGGCAGTACCCAAAGGTTTCCCAAAGGAAGTACACTAGAGTGTGAACCTTTATCCAGGGGTTGTCTACCCTTCTATCCTTATCACAATGGGCCAACATGTCACTAGTGGGAATTGATCATGGATGGGGAGGATAACAATCTTGCTACCCAACCACCTAAGCTAAACCCATGTGACCATATTATTGATAAACATTATGCACTGAGTGGTAAAAAAACTAATGAAGTTGCAGATTTTGTTGGAACAACCCTTCCTAATATAGTCATCATCCTTCTTCTTTCTGCTGATGATATTGTTTTTATGGAAAAGAGTCCCTATGACCTCAAAAAGCAACTTGACATCCTCAAGGAATTTTTCTCTAGTATATGAATGAATGTGAGCACTAGAAAAATGAAGGTTATGATAATTAAATCCAACAGGATCATCTATGATACTTTCATATATGACAACAATACCTTGGAGGAAGTGCCTTCGTATAAGTATCTTGGAATTGATATTAATCACAAGCTCAATTGGAACTACTACAACATTGAGAAAAAGATAAATGGAGGGTGGAAAAAGTATTATGGACTTGAAAATAATTGTAAATTAGTAGACCTTTGGCTATGGGATAAGAAAAAGATCCTCTTTAAGAATATTTTCACTCTTGTTATTTTGTATGTAAGTAAAGTTTGGGGATGCAATATCTCTTGAGAATCTTGGAGAAAGATAGAACATATCCAAAAGAATTTTATTACTTATAATATCAAAATTAAAGGCAAAACACCCTATCATATCCTTCTCATAAAAGCTATCCTTTCCCCCATTGAGAGCACAACTATGATTAGGTACTTAATGTACAAGAATAAGATAAACAACATGGATGACAAGAGGTTCCCCAAAATTGCTTTAAATTCTAGCCAGAATCACCAACAATCAGAATGGCATAATGATGCCAAGTCTTAGATAAATCATAAAACAAACATAATAATGCCAAGTCTTGGATAAATCATAAAACAAACATAATAATGCCAAACCTTAACTAAATCATTGGAGAATAAAAAGATAAGTTATTTTTCTATATGATATTAAAAATATTTTCCTTGAGACATCGACTAAGGAGTTGGGATTTGAGTAGAGCTCTTGAGTCTTGACAAAGTGAGCTTCCAACACTTGTTCTTTTCGATTGAGAGGAAACCTTTCCATTGATCGTTCATACAACTTATATTTATTTTTATATCAAAATATAACACCATAATTCTTACAACTTATATTTATTTTTATATGAAAATATAAGAAGATATATATTTTATATCAAATGGATATGTCAGATGAAATTCCTTTGGCGCACATGTGATGTGAACATCTTTATGGGATGAATCAAGTAAAAGATTACAACATTGAGAATGGGTTCACATAAAAATGTATATAAAAAGGAGAATGTATTAAATAAGCTACGGCTATTTTAAATATCGAATATTAAAACGAAATTCTTTACATTTGAACACTTACTCAATTTCAGAGAAAAGCAAAAAAAAACATGTGTTTGCATGTGGAGAAATTACGATATTTACTTTAAGAAAATATTGCCATGCCAACACGTGAAAAATGAAAGATTGTTTGCCAGATGCAACTTCATGTGCAATAAGGCAACAACCAACTATTATTAAATAATTATATTTTATCTTTTAACTCTCTTGAGATCCCCATCAACTTTCCAAATAAATCATTCAAGTTATCTTTCACATTTTGCTAAATTTATAACCGTTGAAAATTATAAACTTTACCACCTTGGCTTCCAATTCCACGATTTTTCCATTGACCTGTTGTGTCGTGTGCGTGGGGGCCTCTACAACTTCCTCTCTGAGCTGAATTAGATCTTCCTTGACCATATCGAACCTTTTGACACCTTCCCCATCCAGTCAAAGAAGAAATCCTCTATGCATCCTAAGATTCCGCTTCAGGTCACGGATTTCCTATTCCAGTGAGGGAGGGGGATTGAGAGGAACAACAGACTCAAAGCTAGAGGCCATTGGGCAGGCTGGGGAAAAAACTAATAGAGTTTGAGGGGCAAGGAACCAGGCGTAAAGAGTCAAGCAAGACAGATGTTCACCTAAGGGATAAAAGGATGAGCTGCAGGCTTCTGCCGCCCTTGATTTATCTGCAGCGCAAGCGTGCAACGCCATGATTTGGAGGGATCTCACTCGAGTGCCTTACGGGAGGGTGATGGGCTCAGTAAAGTTCTGCATTAGGGGCATGAGGGAAGGATCAATGGAGGATGAGTGGAGTGACGTGAACTGGAGGGAGAAGTACCAGCGCGTGGGGGAAGCGATGAAACTGTGTGACAGAGAGGTGCTCCCACGGATCAGGACACACAGAGAGTCCAGATGCCACCTGTCTCGAGGTCTCCAACTAACTGCTTGCCACAAACTGTTAAGGAAAATGGACGAAGGACAGGGTCCCATTGAAAGAGAGTTTACCCTTGCTCAAGGGGGTGGCGGCTTTAGCTGCCTAATCTGCTTCTCCATTTAATTGTTGGAGCACATGGAAGAAGTCAATCTTTTGGAAAGATTTAGAGAGTTGTTGTATTTTCTTGAGGAGTTGTCGAGGCTTCATTTGGTTTGGTAACAAGTTGTTGACCAAGGCTTGGATGAGGATCCGAGAATATCCTATCACTATGATTTCATTAATGCCTAGCTTTCGGGCTTGGATGAGTCCTTTCCAGAGACTCAGAGCTTCTACCATGTTATTGGTTTCTTCCCCTAATCCCCAGGAATAGATTAAATCTCATATTTCATCGGGGTCATAGAGGACCCCTCCCCCTCCTGCCGCCCCTAGATTTCCTTTCGAATCTCCATCAAATAAAATGGTGTGATTGTGCTGAGTGCTCCTCCATTCTTTGAACTTCACTTGCTCCTTGCACAATTCCCAAGATTCGTAGAAATGCTTGGGGGAAGGGGGGGGGGGGTTAGATCTGGAGAGAGAATATGAATCCAGGCTTCTTCATAAGGGGAGAGAGGATGATTATTGGTATTTTACCAAAGGAAGGAGAGGCAGTCTCCCAGGAGAGCTTTGGATTTGATAGAAACATGGGTAGGGGTGGAGGTTTGATTTCTGAAAATTCGGGCGTTTCTTTCGAGTCATATTTTCCAAAGAATAAATTTAGGGAGGGTCATCCAACAATGCTTAAGATGATCTTTGGACTTGATTGGAAAGGGACATAAGGGGTTCCAGTTACTTAGAAGAGAAGGGATATTCAGAGGGATTTGGACAGTAGGGGCCCACCCTGACAGGGTTGAGCTCCAAACTTCTTTTGCAAAAGGACAATTAAGGAGCAGATGGTCGGTTGATTCTTCATGGGAACAGTAGAGAGGGAATATCAAGGGACCTTCCCAACCTTTCCTCCTAATATTATCACTTGTCAGGATACTATTATGTGCTAAGGTCCAAATGAAGAAGTCCACTTTAGGAAGACTTTTGACTTGCCAGATTTCTTTCCAAAGTATCGGATTTCCTGGAGCCTGGGGTGCCGCAGAGAGGATTCTGTAGCCTGTTGCTACTGAGTAGTCCCATGACCAACATCCCCAGCCTCGTTGGTCCATGATTTGTTTAGATATTGGGGATTTCCCTTGAATCAAATTTATCAACAACTCTTTTTCGCAATGCAGCTGGGGGAGGCAATCAGGGAAGATCCAACTTGCCCAGTCTTTGGTTCCATCTCTTTGCCAATGGGAAATATCCCAAAGGGTACTAATATTTTGAGATTTTAGGGAGGCTTTAAGGAGATATGTGCCTAGTATAGTATCGATCGAGGGGTCCCCCATTATGGATTCTTCCCACATTCAAATTTGTTTCCCATTGCCTGGAATCCAAGTAAGAGGAGGAGCGAATAAATTGTGCGCTTTTGAGCAAACAAAGAAGATCAGAGAGCCATGAGTGGTTTTAGGAGGTGCGTCTAGACATCGAAGCCTCGAGCCAGTAAATTATTTCTTCTATATAGTTGTTTTCACCAGGAGTGCCTCCCTGACACTATATTCCAAAGCAGTTTCTCTCCTAGGGACAATTTTTTGATGTGTAGATCATGGAGCTGAAGACCACCTTCAGGGATAGGCTGAGTAATTTTCCCCCAGCTGACCAATGGGAGTTTGTTGTCATTGTTTTTTCCTCCTTTCCATACAAAGTGATGCAACAAGGCTTCAATTTTAGTGATAATGCCTCTTGGAGCCAACATAATTGAACATTGATATATAGGGATGCTTGATAGGACATATTTTATAAGGACTATCTTACATGTTGGGTTTGTCCATCTTGAACCCCAATCGCTTATTCTAGCTTTGACTTTTCCGACTAGATATGCCCAACAAGAGGATTTGGCACAGGCTTTAAAAATGGGGACTCCTAAGTACTTGAAGGAATCCCATTGATTTTTTCCCGTTATTCCCAAAATTCGGGTGATGTCAGTCATCTCCCTCGAGGTACAATTCTAGCCATAGATTTGACTCTTCCTGTAATTTATTTTGCTACCCGAGATGGATTGGTATTTGTCTAGCTCAAATTTGAATTTTCTGGCCCAGTGGTTGCTTGTGCTTCCAAGGAGGATGGTGTCATCAGCGAACTGAGCATGATTGATATCTTTGACCCCTCTAGCTATGCGCAATCCCATTAGCTCTTGAATATGTTGACTTTGGTCCAGTTGGAAGCTCAACACTGATGCATGAATGTCATAGAGGAGTGGGGAGAGGGGACGGCCTTGTCGTATACCTCGAGAGGCTTGGAAGAATCTAGTTGCTCGACCATTGACTAGAGGTGCTATCCAAGGACTTATAATGCAAGATTGAGTCCATTTGACAAAGGAGTGGTCAAACCCAATACGTTGCATTACCTGAAATAAAAAGCTATGTGTTACGTTGTCAAAGGCATTTGCAAGATCCAGTTTGATTATCATACCTTTTTCTTTCCGAGTTTGTCTTGAATGAATGGCCTCCTGGACAAGAATTATGTTGTCACTGATGTTTCTGCCCTTGATGAAGCCACCTTGATTTTCCGGAATGATTGTAGGAAGAATGTTTTTGAGTCGATTAGCCATGATTTTAGTGATAATTTTGTAGCCAATATTGCATAGGGAGATTGGTCTAAATCGATCGAAGGAAGTGGCCCCTTTTTCCTTTGGGATGAGGGCTAGGAAAGCGGAGTTGGTGCTTCCTCCAATCTTGTTGTAGGATTGTGATTTTTGAATCATTCTATGGAGGTTGTTCTTCATAATTTTCCAGTAGACTTTGATGAATGAGGCCATAAATCCATCTAGACCTGGGGCTTCGTCAGAATCCATATTAGCTATAGCTTTCTTGATTTGTTTTTTAGAGATCGGCGCTATGAGAGATGAGTTGTCTTCCCTGGAGACCCTTTTGTGAATCAAGTTTAGGACATCACAGGTGGAAGCTTCTAGGGTAGGGGGCTCTTCTGTATAGATATCTATGAAGTGTATATGGGCAGCTTTCTTAATGTCTTCAAAGTTGGAGAGGGTTTGTTCTTAGGTGTGTATTTCTTTGATAGAGTTGAACTTATTTCGACCTTTCGCCTGTTTGTGGAAGAATCTTGTGTTTTTATCCCCCTCTTGGAGCCAAAGATTTATAGATTTATGCCGCCAATAATTCTCCTCCTGACGGCAAGCCCAATGGAGATTCTTGTGAAGCTGCTGTTCTTTTTCCAATGAGAGGGGGTCTACAGGGAGAAGATCTGCCTGGATTTGATGTTGTTCTAGGGTGTGTTGCGCTTCCAGCCGCTGATAGAGGGGGGGTTTGAGAGATTTGTCCCAGGATTTAAGAGTCACTATCAGTTTCCTTAGCTTTTCTTCCCAAATGAAGAAGGGAGGGCCCATGATTACTTCCTTCCAGATCGAGGAGACAAGATTTACAAACCCTTGATGTTGAATCCAGGAGGCGCTAAAATGGAAAGGGATGGGGCCCAGGTTGCAATCTTGCGAGATTGCTAAGAGGATAGGTTTGTGGTTTGAGGCATTAAAAGGAAGAATAAAGGAATCAAGATTAAGCCCAAGAAGGAGGAGGGAGTGCTAAGCTAGAAATCTATCGAGCCGAGATGCCATATGTCCCGGGCCTATTCTTTTGTTGGACCGAGTGAACAGTCCTTTGGGAGGCTTAATATCTTCCAGGTCCCAATCCAATATTAGATCATCGACTGTTTCCCGGAGGGGGTCTTTGACGTGGTCCCTCCTTTTTTTTCATGGGCATTTAAGGTGAGATTCAAGTCCCCCACTAGAATTATATTCTCTGGTTGGTGTAGTTGCAGGTAATATTGAATAGACTTCCAATAATCTCTTTTTTCTGTAAGAAGAACTAGGACATAAATGTTGAAGAGACTTACCTAAAGGCCTGTGTCTTTATGGAAAAACTTTTTGAAAATCCAGTGTGAACCGGTGAGGGAGTGGATCAGTTCGAACTTGTTGGGATTTCATAGAGTGCCTAGGCCGCCTAAGGCACCTCAGGAGCTTACGACTATTCCTTCGCCTGAGTTACATAATGACTTTCTGGTCTGGAAGAACTATTGTTCTTCCAACTTGGTCTCCTGGACTAAGAGGACATTTGGGGTGGCTATACACATTAGATATTTCATTGCTTCATATTTTTGTTTGCTCCAAAGACCTCTACAATTCGAGGAGACGAATTTCATTACTTGCTTTTGTTGGTGGTGGTCGTTCCTTTATGGAACTGCCCTTTTTGCCTCATTGTTCTTGGGTTGATCATCCTATCTAGGGTTGATTGTCCTCCCTGCAACTTCTCTTTGTAAGTTTATTCTTCTCTGTGTTCCTTTGTTGATTGTCTTGCTCTCTTTGAAGTTTTCTTAGTGATTTGTATTGGATCTATTTCCCCTTCCTCTTCTTCCGACAGGTCTTCCTCTGATCCCTGGTATGGCTAGACTACTTCTTGGGAGAGGACCAGGTTGGATGTTGGGGTAGGATCTGCTCTTTCATTTTCTGGGGAGAGAAGGGTGATGGGTGGAATAGTTTCAAGCATATTTCCATCGATTTCTGGTTCTTCCAGGGCAGAGAATCTGTTACCGGGTTCACGCTATTTTTTTTTTACGGGGCTTCCTTTCTGGGTGAGGGGGGGTTTGGGTTTTTCCCCTCTTGACACGAGCCATATTTAGGTTTTGCCTTATGTCTTTTAGGTTGCTTGCATCCATCTTCCAGGCCTTTTTCTTACTGGGGTTGTGTAGATTTTAACCTTGTACAATATCTACCGCAAACAAATATTCAGTAAAAAAACATAAAACATACAATGACATATACAAACATTACACAAAGATTTTTCCCCTGGAAACCTAAACCGGGAAAACCAACATATTCTATATTCATTCATGTATAATACATTGTTTACAATATAATGTACATATAGGATCCAGTGACATCCAAAACCCTAACCCAATGACTTGGATTAGTCCACAACCCTAATTCCTTAACTGGAAATAAAAAACCATCGTCAAAAATCATGTGCCAAAAAGCCACCTAAATATGTGACACGTTTCCCAAGGAAAAAAAATTCTTGGGGGCGTTGTCCCCTGCACCACCCCTCAAACCCCCCTGCACACCCAACGTATACTCTTAGACACTACTACTTGTGCAAAGAATATAACACATAACCAACATTCTCCCACTTGTTGTTTTCTTTGCATACAGGGGGTTACAGAGTTACATAGTCAACAATCCATGGCAGCAATGTCCATGGATCCTCTACACCAAGAGAACTTCTCAGTGCTCACAGATTTTGTTAATGAATCTGCAACAAGCTTCAAAGTGTCCACCTTCATCAACAATACTTTCTTTTCTTCAACCATGTCTCTCACAAAGTGATATTGAATATCAATATGCTTTGTCTTTAAATGATGAGTTGGGTTCTTCGCCAGAAAAATTGCACTTTGACTGTCACAATCTATCCTTATAGCTTGTTGTACCAACCCAATACCTGAACACAATCTTTGTAGCCATACTAATTCCTTACTTGTATGAGTGGCTGTCAGGTATTCAACTTCTATAGTTTAAAGTGCCACTACAACCTGTCTTTTGCTCATCCAACTTATTTCTCCTCCAAACAGGTTAAACACATACCCACTTGTAGATCCCCTATGAGCCAGATCTCTAGCCGAGTCTGCATCCACAAAGCCATGTATATCCACCACTCTGTGAAATCCTGGTCTTCCTTCGCAGCTCAATCCATAGATAGCAGTGCCACACAAATACCTGAAAACCCTTTTTACTGTTGTCCAATGCTCCTTCCCTGGTTTTGACATATACCTGCTCAAAACTCCCACTGCATGTGCAATGTCCGGTCTAGTATATACCATTGCATACATCAAACTGCCAACTGCACTTACATATGGAGCATGAGACATGTCCTCCTCCTCTTCATGTGTCTTGGGACACTGATCCGCAGATAACTTTACACCAATGGGAACAAAAACCTTGACCGATTTACATTCCTACATATCCAACCTCTGCAATATTGTCTCGACATATTTTCTCTTATTTAACCAAAGTTTCCTCCTTTTTCGATCTCTTTTAATTTCCATGCCCAAAATGAAATTTGAAGCACCGAGATCCTTCATGTCAAATTTAGAGGACAACCGAGTTTTCACATCCTGGATAATCTCCTTGTTGTTTCCTATCAACAACATGTCATCCACATACAAGACCAAATAAATCAAATGATCACCAATTAATTTAAAATACACACAGTGATCCTCTTTTCTTCTTGTGAAGCCAAGTACCGACATATAAGTATCAAATTTTTGATACCACATCCTTGGTGATTGTTTTAAACCATACAGGGACTTTTTCATCTTGCATACCAACTCCTTCTTTCCCTTCACAGCACAACCTTCTAGTTGCTTCATATAGATATCTTCTTCCAGATCCCCATGTAGGAATGTTATCTTCACATCCATTTGTTCTATTTCAAATCAAATGCAAGAACAACAGATAACATAAATCTTATGGAGGTTAACTTGGCAACATGAGAAAAAATCTCACCAAAATTAATTCCCTCAACCTGGGAATAACCCTTTTCTACTAACCGAGCTTTGTATTTCTCCACTTTTCCTTCTGCATTTATATTCTTTTTAAATACCCATTTGCTGCCAATGGGCTTTCTTCCAATTGGCAACTCCACTAGATCCCAAGCCTCATTCTTATCCAAATATGCCATTTCTTCATTCATGGCCCTTTTCCATAGATTTGCATCCTCTGAATCTACTGCCTCCCTGACAGTTCTAGGATCATCATCAGTAATAGACAAAGCAAAATTTGAATGGAAATCAGATGGAGTATACCTTTCCGGTAGCCTTCTTTCTCGAATTGATCTCCTCAATACCGGAGTATGAGGATCTTCTTCTTCTGATTCTTTTTTTCCTATAGAGTCTGACTCATCATCTTTTAAATCAAACTCTATTTTCTCTGGTTCTTCCTTACTTGGTAGAACTTCCTATTTAACAAAATCCTTCATTTCTCTAAATACCACATCTCGACTATACACTACCTTCTTAGTTTCTGGGTTCCAAATCTTATAACCTTTGAGACCATATTTGTATCCAATAAAGATACACTTTTCGGCCTTCTTATCTAGCTTACTCCTGTTTTCCTTTGGAACATGAACATATGCATCACAACCAAAATACCTTGAGATGTGTGAGAGAAGGTTCCTTACCAGTCCATGCCTATTGTGGAGTCTTGTCATCCAATGTTGATGAGGGTGATCTATTGACCAGGTAACATGCAGTACCCACTGCCTCTGCCCAGAATTCTTTCCCTAGCCCGACACCACTGAGCATGCACCTTTATTTTTCCATCAACATCTTGTTCATCCTTTCTGCAACTCCATTCTGTTGAGCTGTATATGGAGTAGTCTTCTGCCTTGCTATACCACACTTCTTACATAATTATTCAAATTCAATCCAGTAGAACTCTCTGCCATTATCTATCCTTAGCACCTTAATTCTTTTCTCTATTTGATTCTCAACAAGAGCCTTAAACTGTTTAAACCTGTCAAAGACTTCATATTTCTTCTTGAGGAAATATATCCAAGTATTCCTCGAGAACTCATCTATAAATGAGACATAGTACACAGATTTTCCCAATGATGGGACCAACACAAGTCCAAAAACATCACTATGAACTAGCTGTAAGATTCCTTTTTCCCTCTTTGCACAAGAGGGGAATCTTACACAATTATGCTTCCCATATAGACAATGTTCATAGAAATCAAAATCCAAAGAGTAGTTAGACATACCTTCAACCATACCTTTACTGTGTAGTAGTCAAAGACCCTTCTCTTCAATATGCCCCAGTCTTTGATGCCACAGCATAACCTTTTCTCTAGAGACTGTAGGAGTTCTTTCTCCTTCAACTCCAATATCAGGAACAAAGGAACTATTACACCCATCACTAATAGTGCTTCTTTCCAGCTTATATAGAGTTCCAAACCAAACTCCTTTCAACAACACCATTTCTCCTCGAACCATCCTGCAGGTTTCGTTTTCAAATATTGTTTTTACCCCTGCATCGTCCATTTTGCTTACAAAAATAAAATTTATGGCCAAACCTGGGATGTGCAGAACACCAGGCAGTGTTTTAATCCTTCCATCTATGAGACTCAACTTGAATTTTCTTCGTCCTATGATTATGGTTGTCAAATCATCACCTAAGAAAACATTACCTCCATCATACCTTTGATATTCACATAACCACTCCCCGTGGGGAGTCATATGAAAGGATGACCCATAGTCAACCAACCATGCCTCATGATCTGCATGTGTTCTTGAAGAAGCCAAGTACACATCCCCTCCTTCCTTGGAGGTCTTTTCTTCTGTAGAATGAGATTCTTCAGATCCCTTCTTTTTCTCAACCTTGGATCTACACTACTTCTTTTAGTGCCCTTGTTTTCCACATCTCCAACATACCCTTACAAACTTTCCAGGAGATTTAGATCTACCCTTATACTTAGATCTCCCACTTGAGAAATTAGATCTATTCCTTTCCTAGGAACACCCTCTGGCAAATAATGTGTTTGTTCTCTGTCCTTCCATATTCTTTTGTCTCATCTCCTCCGACAAGAAGGATAAGACCACTTCATCAAACTTCAAGGAAGTTGTATTACTACCTATGGCCACAACCAGACTATCCTAGGAGTACGATAAAGAACACAGTAAACTAATACATTTATCTTCATCTGAAATTTTAATCTCAACAGATACTAACTGACTCACCATAGTATTGAAGGTGTTCAAATGCTCTGCCACCGAGTCTCCATCTCTCATCCTCAAGTTATACAGCTTCTTTCTCAGGAATAGTTTTTTTACCATGGACTAAGACTGATACAACTTCCCCAACTTTTCCCATAAATCCTTGGTTGTAGCTTCCTTTGACACATTCAGTAATACTGAATCGGAGAGACACAGTCGGATTGTGCTTTTTGCCTTCCGATCCAACTTTTTCTAGTCATCTGTTGAAGTTCCTATAGGTGCAGTACCTGGATCTACCATAATCCACTGATCTCTATCCACCAACAGATCTTCCATCTTGAGCTTCCACGGCTCATAAATTTTCCCATTAAACTTCTCGATCTCCATCTTCGAATTGATTTCCATTTATTTTCACCTAAAAAATCAATACCACATATCTCCCACTATAACAAGGCTTATCACAGTCCCGAGCCAAACTCTTGACCACAAAGGCGTCCCCCTGAAGCCAACAAAGATCTAATACCAAATGTAGATTTTAACCTTTTACAATATCTACTGCAAACATATATTCAGTAAAAGAACATAAAATATACAATGACAAATACAAACATTACACAAAGATTTTTCCCCTGGAAACCCAAACCAGGAAAACCAACATATTCTATATTCATTCATGTGTAATATAGTGTTTACAATACAATATACACATAAGAGACAATGACATCCAAAACCCTAACCCAATGACCTGAATTAGTCCACAACCCTAATTCCTTAACCGGAAATAGAAAACCATTGGCAAAAACCATGTGTCAAAAAACCACCTAAATATGTGACACTTTTCCCAAGGCATAATTTTTTTTCTTAGGGGCGCTGCCCCTGCATCCCCCTGCACACCCAACGCATACGCTCAGACACTACTACTCGTGCAAAGAATATAACACATACCCAACAGGTTGAGGAATTTTTGGGCAATTCTTCTGGAAATGCCCATACTCGTGGCAATGTCTGCATTTAAATGACAATTGTTGATAGTATAGCTTCTGGAAGTGCTGTCAGTCACCTACAGTCAATTTTATTGCTTTCGATAGACTAGATTCTAAGTCAACTTCAACACAAATATGGGCACAAGATTATTGATCTTTGGGGTTTGCTTTGTCAATGTACTTGCCAAACCCGTTGCCAATGGTCCGCAGCGAGGAGGTAGACCAGCAGTGGATCGGGAGATTAGGGAGCCTGAACCACACCGAAATCACCTTAGGAACATCCAGAGCAAGGTCGAAGTCAGGGGTCCAACGATTTAGATACAACCCTTGGGGCCCCATGAAGTACGACCCATTTATGAAGATCAGATCACGATCATCTTTGGAGATGAATTCGAACAAAAAAAAACCCCGACCAACCGCATAGTAGGTGACGCTGCTAGTGATCAGAGGGCACTAGTTCTGTTGGATCCAGTTTTCAGTGGTGTAGGGCAAGGGCCAGAGCCTAGCAAACTGTCCCACCAGGGATCGATCTGCCAAAGACACCACAATCTGCATTGGTTGGTCTGGTGGTAGGGCGATTAACGAAATTTCATCTAGCCTTTTGACAAATTTGGAGGGTGGATTAGGGGCAAGCTTCTTGACTTCGGCTATGAACAAGTGTTTGAAGTCAGTTGCATCAGGGAGAGGTGGCGGCTCGCCGCCCCTTTCAGGGCTCATGGAGTTCGAGGCCAAAATCAGACCTAGCTAGGGCAAGCCAAACGATTTTCATCCCAGTAACTTTCCGTCCATCTATCAACCCTATTGTTAAGACCTTTGTTTTTACTTAATTCCTTAATGGATAATCAATTAAATTTTGATTTTGTGTTTATTTTATGGGTTTACATTAACAACACCCATTTTCTTTTACCTAATTCATTAATGGATGGTCAATTAAATTTAGTTAATGGAATAGTCAATTAAATTTAGATTTAGTCAACTTTGTATTAAAATGCCAAAATAATTTACTTACTTTTATAAAAATTACATTGGCAACTTCGATTTCTTTTAATTTTATGTGATTTCTTAACTTACATTGAATTAGATTTAGATTTGTATTTGTGTTAATTATTTTCTTATGGGCTTTGTTGAAAAAAAAGAGAGATTAAAAAACTATCTTCAAAACATAGAAAAGAGTATACAAAGTGAGCAAGTTAGGAATACTTACCAATATTTCACCTAAACTAAAGTTAAAAGTGAAAAAATTGTGAGTGTAATTATGATCTTTAACCCATAGGTATGAGAAAAAAATAATAATAATAGAGAATGCACTCCTTCCATGGATTCTAGGCATAAATTAAAAATTAATAGCAATATATATTCTCTAAATTTATTGAACACAACACCATGTTTCCTTTAAGAGAGAATTTATAGTGGAATCCAAGGTGGATTGTTGGAAAATGCACAAACCTTTTTCTTCTTTCAAGTTAGAATATTTGAATAGAAGAGGCTTGGTGATGGTTGTATGAGAAATTGTATGTGTTAGAAGGACAAATAGTATAACCTAGTTGAGAGGGTTGTTGGTTTAGATGGTTAGATTGGGAGTGCCCAACTAACATATACATGGGTGTAGATTTATTCTTCAAAATTGTTGTAGGGAAGGGTTGATTTTTTTGATTATTATGGCAAACTAACAAATGGGGATGTTTCCAACTTTCCACTAAGGTACAATCAAAGGAGGCACTAGTGGAGGAGACAAAGATGTCTAGAAAAGAGAGACTAAAGTAGTTCGCATGGTGAGTCCAAAACACAGTGGAACCAATATAGCATTGGCACCACCCCTTGTGCCTTTGATTCACGTTTAAGTGTCCTAAACTTTCCCAATTATTATTAGTTTGAGTGCACCAGTTAGTAGTCAGGGTATATGTGTATGTAGTGTGATAATACCAATTAAAAGTGTGAGTGTTTCAAGCTGTAGTGAGAATGTCCTAGTGAATAGTGTTAGTCTATTTGAAAGTACAACGACACAGGGCTTGTTAAATCAGTGAGGAAAAATATGGTATATGTGTATGTAGTGTGATAATACCAATTAAAAGTGTGAGTGTTTCAAGCTGTAGTGAGAATGTCCTAGTGAATAGTGTTAGTCTATTTGAAAATACAACGACACAGGGCTTGTTAAATGAGTGAGGAAAAATATGTTATAGTCAAGTTAGCAATATGACTACTCTAAAAGAGATTGGATTGTTGTGTTGCACCTAATTGAATTTCAAGAAAAGGTGATGAAGAGGTAAAGCAACATTGTTTTACTTATGATGTCATATGGAATGCAAAAGGTATTTTTACAGATACGAAATACCATCCAACCTTAAGGGGGAGCCTTATAGTGGTACTTCAAAGATATGTAGATCACCCCTCTATGGATAGTAAGAACTTTAGATGAAGTTAAGCAGTGTCTCGTAACTTGGTTTTTAATGGTAAAGATGAAATGTAATACATCAAGAAGAGATTAAGAGAGTTTTATTGATAATATCACTAAAGATTTTAGGATCTAGTGAGTATGCTCGCTTACTAAATCTCAAATGTTCAACACAAGAAGTGGTTTATAGATAACTCACTGTGGGCCCACCAAATAATTCCTAACCTACCTACCGTCTTTAAATAATGAAGAATAATTACTCTCTTATAGCGAGAAGAATAATGGGAGACGCGTGAGAGAAAGGAACGAACTTCGTTCCTTCATTCTCTTCAATGTTTTCACACATTCAACACGTTTTCCTAATTATATTTATGAACAAAGCCCACAGTCAAACTTATCTGCGAATTTAGTCAACCTTTCCAATTTTGCAAACATTCGCTAAAGCCCTGCAACCCCAGACGAGCACTATAAATACAAACAGCCGTAGTTACCCTTTTGGACAAACACTCTCTCCAATTCTTTTCTGGTCTTCTTCCATACACAGTACACACAAATCTCAGCTAAAATGGCCAAGATGCCCCATTTTGTCAGAAAACTATTGCTACACAGAAGGATTCAATGTAGTAAATATGACCCGCTGAGATCTCATGAGCCCGCCACTCCCAATCCACCACTGTCATATGAAGTTTCAGCGGAGAGCCGGGGAGTTAGCAAAGGATTCGTTCCTGTGCTTGTTGGGAAGGAGAGAAAGCGATTCATGGTAGCGACCGGTCATATGAATCATCCTCTCATGGCTGTTTTGCTTGAGATCACATCGGTTGAGGAGATGGGTTTTCAGAGGAGCGGAGCGCTGAGAGTTGCGTGTGACGAAGTGAGCTTCCAACGGTTGCTCTGTTTGATGGAGAGGGAGGCTTTCAATTAATGACTCTTACAACTTTGTATTTATTTTTATGTGAAAATATAAGATGATATACCAAATGTATATATCAGCTGGACACATCTGTTGCAAGTGAAAGTTCTTCTGGCGCAGATGTCATGCGGTTATCTTTCTTCCCTACACAGTACATGGATTCATTCGTTCATGTGCTTGTTGGGAATGAGAGAAATAGATTCATGGTAGCGACCGGTCATATGAATCATCCTCTCATGGCTGTTTTGCTTCAGAGATCGGCTGAGGAGATGGTTTTTGAGCAGAGCGGAGCGCCGAGAGTTGCATGTGACGAAGTGAGCTTCCAACGGTTGCTCTGTTTGATTGAGAGGGAGGCTATCAAACGGATATATCCAGTGGACACATTTGTTTTCAACATTTTTATAGTTTCTTATTTTTAACGTACAGGTTATACGAATATCTTTCATGGCCTTTGAATCTTTTTGAAGCTTCCTTAGTTTTTAAATGCATAGAGCTGGAGCATAATATAAAAGAGGGTGTATTAAATAAGTTGCGATGTTTTAAATATTAAAATTAAGTTTTTTAGAGATATATATGGGGTT
>JASDQU010011043.1:54510-68753 GCA_032191745.1 Picea mariana
TGTTTATGGTACAGGTTGATTACAGGTTGGTACATGGTTGATGCACTTGTTTATGGTACAGGTTGGTGCATGGCTGATGCACTCGTTTATGGTACAGGTTGATTACAGGTTGGTGCATGGTTGATGCACTTGTTTATAGTACAGGTTGGTGCATGGTTGATGCACTTGTTTATGGTACAGGTTGATTACAGGTTGAGGTATAGGTTGATGCATGGTTGATGCACTTGTTTATGGTACAGGTTGATTACAGGTTGATGCATGGTTGATGCATGGTTCAAACTTATTGGTACAGGTTTACAGCGGTATATCTCACAGTGATAGTGTGACAGTGGTTCCATCATTCTACTTCTACTTCAGGGTGGCAGGACGGGGCAAGGAAAGGTGGTTCTATCCACCTTCCGGTTGTAGCCGGAGAACATTGGGGGTTGTAGCCTCCTTCTGGTTGTAGCCAGAGATTTGGGGAGTTGGAGCTTCCCTCAGGTTGTAGCTTGAGAAACTAGGAGGTTGGAGCCTCCTTCCAGTTGCAGCTGGAAAACAAAGGAAGTTGGTGCTTCCAATGAATGTAATTCTTCAAGACATATAAGAAAAAACATTCTGTGGTTTTCTCCCGATTTGGGCTTCCACGTAAAACACTGGTGTACTGTGTATGTGTATGATTGTTCATTTTTTCATTGCTTATTTACTCTGCAGTTATTGGATAATAATGATTCATTGATATAGCACTTGGATTATATGGTTAAAAGGGATTAAATTGCTCTATTACTGATTCACCCCCCCCTCTCAGTAATCCAACATTTCATGCACGTAGATTTTTTCACACAAATTAAATTTTGTTTCTACAATCTAGGTAACCATATTGTTGTGAGAGTTGGTTCATATCCTATAGTAGGAAGGAGCTATGGTTTGAGGTATGGATGAAGATATTCATCTCATGGACCATTCTGAAGACTCCTTTCCCGAAGATGAAATCTTTGCTAACTAACCTAGTATTTCTATGTTGGTGGAAAGGCTCCCGAGGGCCTTGGCGAGTAAAGGGGGCTAATATTGTGCAAGATCCAAAATTAGGGTAAGTGGTCCAATTGATAATCCGGTGGAAGCTATTGTGATTCTAGTGGATGGTACCTTTTTTGCAGGCCTATTGTTAGGATTCAAATTGTCCTTTGGAGGATGGTCAGTCGATCTCTTTGGAAGGAGAGGAAGGTTCTACTTTGTGTAGAGAAAATACATCTAGTTTTGAGGTCTTTGAAGAAGTAATCCATGAACCTATGAAGAACCTTCTATAATTTGAGTTTTTGTTTCCTGAGCTAGATGATAGAAAGAATAGGGTTTCAAAGGTGGAATATGGAAATTTTATAGGTGGAAAATTAGAATTACAACATTTGCAAGGAGAGACATGAGCGAAGGAGGTGAAGGGAAAGAAGTGGAAAAAGGTGGTGAGAATTTGGGGGAGTGGGGTTTCCTTGGTGGTTGGTGAAGATGTGGGTGTAAACTAGATAATTGATTTGGAAGGAAAGACTTTGGTAGGGAAATGCATGGGTGGGAGAGTGAAGCTAAAATAGCTTGAAAATTGGATTCAACAGGCATAGGTTCCCACTCTTGGTTACACTCCATCCTTACATGTTCTCTCTCTGTTGATGTGAAAAATTACATTCAATAAATATGGGTAATCATTAGTATGAGGTCCTAATTAGACTTCACATCGTTTGGATTAGGAAGCCCATCTGGACTCTGGACCGACTACCATTACTGGGTTGAGGGTGAATGAATGGTTTAAATGCAAGGGCATGTAGATGAAAACTAAACTAACTGCGGGAAAAGAAACCTATTCTATCTTATCCTATTTGGGAGCAACTAAAGGGGGTAATGAATGGACCGAAATATTAGTAATACTTGAATTAACTTTCAATCAGATAGTTGTAAGAAATAAACAAAGATTAATAACACACATATATGGAAGCATAACCAAATAAGTCTCAAGTATGCATTCATACATAAAACCTTCTCATCATCTCAGAACAATTAATAAAAGACAAAGAAAAAAACAACATAAAATTTTTGTTGACAAAAGAAAATTTTATCTATGCACAAAAATACTTACAACACTTCAGGGAAGCAAATAAATCACTTGAAAAAGTTAAAAGTAAACAAACCACTGGAAATCCAAGTATTCTCTTAGTGAAAATGGCCCTAAGGGAGTCTCAATATTATACTCAAAATAAATAGTTATCTCAAAATTATAAAGCTGAAGAGCCCTTCAAAATGGGTCTCTTGTGGTTTTTATAATTTCCTAAGTAACTTCCTATTGTGACTTCTTGAATTTTTCAAGAATCAGTTACTAATCTCTTCATCTTCCCCTTTTCAATTTTCTTACATTAGTCATAAGAAAGACAAATAAGAGTTGATGATGACAGGGGGGGAATAATTTCGAATTTCCTCACATGGTATTTTATTTACTTTTGTATTTTATGTAAGTGAACCATACTTCGTGATGTCCTAATATCGAGATGATCCTACGATATAGTAAGGATTCCAGGGCGACCTTGTGGGATGTTGAGCTTTGAGAAGGGGTTTTCATATCCCTAGTTATATTTACCAAGAAGTCCTAGATCATGTTATGGGATCTTGATGATTTTATAAGATAGTCATTCATTAAATTGACTGTCACTTTGGATGTAGTTCTGATCTTCACCTGACTTTCCCTCACGTTTTGATCTAACTCTGAGAATACCCACTCTTCTGAATTTCGCTTCCTTGGTTCTTTAATTTCAGGTAGATGGCCTTTGTGAGTCAGAATGAAAGATTCTTTGTGGAGTTTGGTACATATAGCAAGATAATGATTTAAATCCTTTTCAAGATTCTCCTTGGCTTGTTGGTAGTTATTTAGTGTAGTGTAGTTGAGATCATTTTCCCATTTTGTCATTCATGACAAATCAAGCGGGGTGTCTAGATTCTCTATTATCCACCGCTTCATCTCATTTAAACCTCCCCTAATCACAACAAACTCTACATTATTGGTTTGGACTTTGTTGAGATGAGCCATGATTCGGGAAACTTTTTATTGGAAGACCTGCAAACCTACGTACATATCGGTTGCTAGATTTTGGAGTTATTTTCTAACTCTTTCCACACTTTCTCTGAACTCCTTGATTTTCTCATGGTCACTTTTGTAATGTTGTACTTCCTCCTTCAGTGACCTTATCCTTTGATTCTTCTCTTCTATTTCACGATCCATGTTTCTCATTTTTTTATTTGACACTTGCGTAAAAGAAACATCATCTGAAGTGATTGAAAGAGGATCATCGGTGATATGTTTATCACCCATGCTTAATTTTTTACTAATAAAGGAGTTGCCTTGGAAACTGGTAATTTCCTGTTTTTTTGCAAAATTATTTTACCAGAGTCTTTGTTGAACCTGAAGGAATTCAGATTTTCCACTTTTTGAGATTTTGAAGGCATATAGGCTCCAAATCCAAACTCGCCCAGTGGGAAATGTCCTCCTGTGAGAGGAATGTTTTTTGATGATCTTGGAATATCCATATCCATGGGATCCATGTCAGGGCCTCTTTCTTCTTCATGTTTCCTTTGTTTTTCTTATGTTGTTGTTCTTGCTTCTTCTTATTCTTTCATTGCTATTACTGTTGCCTCAGATGCCGCTTTCACTTCTGCTTCTTCCTGAGCTTATTCTTCTTGTATTTTGAGCTCGATTTCTTCTTCTTTTCTTCTCTTTTGTTCCTCTGTTATGGTTGCTTCAACAAATTATGTTTCTTTTATCTTCCTTTTCTCTTCATCTCTCTTTTTTTTTTTCTTGTTTATCTTTATTATTTTATTGTTTAGTTTCTACCTTGGCTGCCTCTTCCTCTTTCTTATTTTGATCCTATTCGGATTTCACCCAAATTTATTCTTCTTTCCTTTTTTCCTACACTGCTCTAGCCTTATTTTCATCTTCTACTATTCTCCTATGTTGGGATTTTCTCCCTCTCATGAATATTACTTCATCATAAGTCTTGTCTTTGTGGTGTATTTATTCCTCCTCCCAGGTCTCTAACTCGTAAGTCCACTTGTATTTGTAGTTGTAACAGTGAAGACTCATGACTCTTAAAGGGTCATGTCTGTAGAATATTTCTTCTCCAAAATGATAAGAGGTCAAGTTTTTCACCTCTGATTGGGCTTTCTTGATCTCCTTGAAGGAATATGAGCCCACCCAGATTGGAAGAGGTGGCTAGATTTCCTTATTATCCCTATATAGATAGAAACCTACTCCATGTATCATAGTTTGATAAGCAATTTCTCGTAGTACTAGCCTGTCGGGAACGAATCTAGGAAGTATGTGAGGATATTTGATCATTTTGTACACTCTGATGTATGTTGCATATTTGAATAGGTACCAATCACCTACTCTTCCAACAAACACTAGAGTCTTGCCGATCATACAGGGCGTCAATTTGTAATGAGGGAGTTCATACAGGGGGATTAGGTATTCCTCATAGATCTTCTGATACTTGAATTTGTACTTGTTCTCCCATAACACTTTTTAGCAGATTTGAATGGGAGGATCATTCAATTTCCAAGACTACCAAATCCCTTGGTATGCATGAATTACACACATCATGTCTAGAATATAGGAGGACATGTGGAAACTAGGGAAATTCCCTAGGTCTAAGTGTTGGGAGGCAATGATTTCTTATTCCATTGTTGAGGATATTCCCAATTGAATGATGACCCTATGAATTTAATGTAATGGATTAAGAGAACCCAATTTATACTGAATTTATGAGCATCTGGTTCTTCGTAAAGTTTGCACACCATCACCATGGCATATTGGTATGACAACTTGAGGTCATTGGTAGGATACTAATTTGAAGTCTTAGTTTTGAGGTATTTTCTAGGATTGTACCAATCCTTCAAGAGGTCCTTAGGATTACGAGGGAAGTTATTCACCAACTCGTCATACAAGACCTTTTCCCCTTCTTCCAGATGATAGAAGGATGTGATAGTAGAAGGTTGGAAGGAGACCACTAGTCGGCCTTCTTCATTAATTATGTGTATGTTTTCCATATTTGATCATTTCACGATCCATGAGATACTTTCTGCACATGAAAATATTGTTGTGTGGGCTTTTTCTTTGTACAACTTGGAATTCTTGATGGATTTGAACACTTCAAGGTCATGATCTTGCTTTGGCGAATGATGAGATGTTTGGTTGTTGAAGATATGATATATCTCTCCCCATTTAAACACAATTTTTAAATCAATGAAGCACTTGATGTCATCATATACTACCCCTGACATGTCAACTTATTCTTCCTCCTCCTCCATTGATGCAAGAGATTCTTCAACAAATACCTTCTCTAGATTTTGGAATCCTCTTCTGGGCGGAGCTATAGTTAACCATGCAACACAAAACATAATAATGCCACAAAATAATGTTTTCTATCACTTCAAGTGACATCAAGAAAATTATCATGAAAATAAATATTTAACACTTATTAACTTCATATGTGAAGCAATTTTGGAGATGGAAGGCATTTGTTGAGAATTTGGGTGCTTGTTAGGGATTTTCAAAATCAACAGGAATATGATTTTCTCACCAATATAGGTTGTATCGGAGGGGAAATTCTATTTCCCTCTGATACAACATATTGGTGGGGAAATTCTATTTCCTTTCAATACACTATATCAATAGGGAATTGTCATTTCCCTCTAACACATATATATCAGTGGGGAAACACCATTTTCCTCCTATACAACCATTGACATTTCATCAAATTCTATGTTCGAATCTCTTCGAGCACTGGTTAAAAATTTGTCATTCCCGCTGGTTCAAAACATTGATCCCATCACTCCTCTTTCCAAGGTTAAAAAAGGGGCTAGGAAGGGGGAAAAAAATAGAACATCTCACATGATCAAAGGGCCAAGTTTGTGGTTTCCATATTACAAAATGGGGTGAGAGAAAAGGGAGATCAAAGGGAACACAAAGTGGCAAGCCTACCTCCATCACGAGTGCTAGCGATCATGGCTATTCAAGATGTAGGTAATATATTGGGGCATAGGGGAAGGATGTGCGATACATGGTTTCCTCTCCCCTTTCCCCTTTCTCTAATGTTCATTCCTCCTCTAAATTCTCAAAGATCTCTTAAAGAGACGTGAGAGAGGGAAATGAAAAAGTTCATGGGGAAAATCCTAGACTATTCTTTGTATACTTAAAACCTAGAATGAGAAAAGAAAAAAACACGGTGTGAGGTTAGGTTTTGTGCATGCTTACCAGTGATGAATAGAATTGAGAATAAAATATTGGTAGTCAAGGGCTCAAATTCGTTGATGAGGAGTACTTTCCATTGTTTGACAGCTCGAGTGATCGAAATGGTAACACAAATGGGGTAAACGACATTTTAGAGAGATTTTAAGAGAACAAAATTGAATGTGAGGTGACCATTATCATGTGAGAGGGTCATGGGATCCATTGGAATATCAATAGGAAAAATGGATTCTCACACTAGTTTGTTGGAGGGAGAAAGCGATTTCAACTCCGATACACCGGTACACGAATAAAATTTGACGTCCTCTAAAGGCCAGTGTGTATCGGTGAGAAGATCGAGGTCTAGCTCTAGTATATAGATAGAAAAAGAAGATCTGACTTCATTGTGTTAAAGCCTTGATAAAGATTGATTTTCAGTGTATCGAAGGATAATCAACATTTCTCCTCGAACAAATAGAAAACAAATTTCAGAGCGACATTTGGGTCAATAAACCTATGGAAATGAAATGTCGGATATTCTACATGTAGTGGATATCTGGTGTCCTTATCTATTGGAGAAACACTTCAAAATAAAATCTGATAATCGTGGTCTCAAGTATTTTTTAGAAATAATTTCATCCCTTGAGAAAAAAAAATGGGTGACCAAGCTATTTGGATGTGATTATGAGATCATTTACAAGAAGGGAAAAGAAAATGTGGTTATTTATTCTCTTTCAAGGAAATATGAAGAAGGAGGGTTCCTCTCTTCCCTCTCTTTCATTGTCGCAGATTGGATCCAAGCCATTTGTCATGAATGTTTCCAAGACCCCAAACTTTCTAGCCTAATCCAATAGTTGCAACAATATTCTCAAGTTTCTTCAGGATATTCTTGGCACAATGAAGAGATTTGCTATAAAGGTCTCTTGTATTTAAGCAAACCACTGAACCTTAAATCCACTTTTCTATTTGAGCTTCATGATTCACCCACAACTGGGAATTTAGGCTTTACCAAAACCTATGAATGGGTCAAACGTTTTTTTTTCCAAGAAGGTATGAAACATTACATCCATGCCTTTGTGGTTGAATGTGATACTATCAATGCAATAAGGGAGAAACATTAAAATATCCAAGAACATTCCAACCACTCCCGATTCCACCTACTATTTGGAAGGATATTTATATGGACTTCATTGTTGTCATATCTAAATTAGAAAATAATACAATCATCATCATTGTAGTAGATCGTCTTTCCAAATATGCTCATTTCTATACTCTGCAACACTCGTTCACCGCATCCACAGTGACTCAAAATTTTATGGACAATATATTCAAACTCCATGGCATGCCTCGTTCTATTTTCTCCAACCATGATCCAAATTTCACTAGAAATTTTTGGCAAGAATTGGTTAGGCTCCAAGGCACCCAATTGCATCTCAGTACCTCCTATCATCCAGATACTGATGAACAAACTGAAGTTGTCAACAATTGTTTGGAAACATATTTATGGTGTTTTGCGTATGACCAAAAAACTCAGTGGGATAAGCGGTTACCCTAGATGAATGGTGGTACAACACATCTTACCATACTGCCACTCACATGACTCCCTTTGAAGTGGTCTATGTGAAAAATCCATCATCGTTTATCTCATACATGCTAGGTGTTTCCAAGGTTCGGGAGGTCAAAAACACTCTTACAGTCTGTGTGTCCATTCTCCATACGCTCAAAGAAAATTTGGCCATGGAAAAGAATCACATGATGCAAAAAGAAGATAAAGGTCACTTAGAATGCCAATTTGTTGAAGGGGACCAAGTGTTTCTTCGTTTACAACATTATAAGAAAACTTCACTCAGAGTTGAACACTGTTAGAAACTCACCCCCAAGTTTTTTGGTCCTTATATAATTCTTAAGCGAGTGGGGCCCATGGCCTACCATTTAGCTCCTCCCATTCACTCTAATATCCATCCTATTTTTCATGCCTCATTTTTAAAGAAAGTGATCGTAATTAAGTGTCATACTCAAACCAGTCTCCCTAAGTTGGATGAAGAAGGATCCGTTTGGTTGTAGCCACAAGCAAGCTTGGACCAGCACAAGCATAATCTCTGTCAGTGCACCATAAAGGAATCTTTAGTTCATTGGAAGGATACACAACTGGAAGATGCCACCTAGGAGACAACTACCATTCTGCAACAATTTCCCTATCTCAATCCTTGAGGACAAGGATGTTTTTGAATGGGGAGGGCATGTTAGGGACCTAACCTTCCTAAATCCTCATGTAGGTATAATAATATGTAATAAAGGTCGACATTATTATATAATTCCTATATAATAATGTGAACAATTCCAATGTAAGAACACTTAATAGAAGCTTCTGCTTCTAGAAGGATATTCCTCTAGAATGTTCTTTAGAAGATAGAATTAGTATAAATAAGAGTATACGACATATGAATGATTTGTATTGAGAATTATTGTAATAGAGCTCTACTTTGTTGGAGGTTTCCCCCTCAAAGATGAAAGTGAACTTGGCTTTGTATCATTTAAGGTATCATTGTTGGTGTTGTTATTCTCTATATTTTGTTGTTTTGTTGGTATTTATTATAATATTTATGTTTCAACTTATTATAATACACATGGTACCTTACAAGTGTTTGTATTTTCTCATTCAAAACAAGTTTCAAGGTAATATGAACAAACCTTTCTTTTACCAAACTCTTATTAAGCAATTTTCTTTTTCATATATAAACACAGAGTTCAAGAAAACCTAGAAAAGGTCCAAGTGCTTCAAGGACATTCTCTTATCAAAGATTTTTTTTTCTTTTCATCATCCTCTGGGAAATATTAAGAATATTATAATCTATCAAGGAAGATCAAGTAAGGGAGTGGAAAATTCAACAACAAACAAAGAAGGGAAAACCAAAAATGATAGTCTAAGAGACAACAAAAGAAAAAGAAACTCATAGGTTGTAAAAAATGTGATAACTAGTAGATATAAAAGAATCTCTCCAAATACCAACTTAAAATTGTCTCATTTTGTGCCTAAGGAAATGCTAGGCTTTGCTAACAAAAAGGTTCCTAGAAAACTATCTTCAGAACATGGAAAGAAGCATTAAAATGAGAAAGTTAGCAATGCTTAACAAGGTTACACATGAACTAGAGCTAAAAGTGAAAAATATGTCAATGACTTCATGATATGTAACCAGTAGGGATGAGATAAAAGGAAAGTACAAAGAGAGCACCCCTTCCATGAAATGTTGGCATAAATCCAAAATTAAGAGAGATATATTCTCTAAATTTATAGGACCAAACACCAATTTTCATGTTTCCTACAAGAGAGAATTTATAGTATGATCCAAAGATAGATTGTTGGATAACACATAAACATGAATATTTTTCTTTCTTGTGTTTCTACAACTCCAAGTATTTTGATGAGAGCATGATCATATAAGCCCCTATTGATTTGCATGTTTTTATAAATGCAACATGTCCAATGTGATGTTTCTTCATTTTTTGTAATAATTGTTGTCATTCATCCCCATCAAGCACAATAACATAATATTATGTCAATTACGCATTTGAAATGGATCAAGAGATGTTTGGGAGACAATATGTTATGATATTTGCGGGGGCTATTAAAAAACACAAAGAAAGTGGTAGAGCACACATGTCACATAGAATGGTGCTACAACAATATAAAACCTACCAAACATTAGTCTATTAGCAAATGATTGGAACTTATATTAGGGTTTACTGAAATGGATGTGCTCAATATGAAGGTGTAAAGTAGAAGGATACCATTGAGGATACACAAGCCTATGATAGAGATGAACAAGTTTGAAAAATAGTTGTAATAATTAAACAATGGTGTCTATACTACATGGAAGCAACCTGAGAATGTGACAAATTCATGATGTGAGAGGTAACTATAGAAGCTGGTAATAAAAGAAGGATAAAGTAGTTAGTAAATTTGAAAAATCATTAGGATAGGAGGCTAGGAGATAGTTTCATGAGAAAGTATATGTGTTAGATAGACAAATAATATGACCTAGTGCAAAAACATCTACTATTTCAAATGTGTAAAATAGGAGAGACCAACAAGCATGTGTGTGGTCATAGATTTATTCTTTAGAATTGTTGCAGGGTAGGATTATTTTTGTTGATTACTATGGGAGATGAAAAAATGGGAATATTTTCAACTTGGCACCAAGTCAAAATAGGAGGCAACACCAGTGGAAGAGATCGATATCTCTAGTAAAGAGAGACTAAAATAGTTCACATGGTGAGACTAGAACATAGTGGAACCAATATAGTACTTGTGCCACACCTTGAGCCTTTGTTTCATGTTCAAGTATCCCCAATTTTCCCAGCTAGTAGTAGTCTAAGTGCATTAGTTAGTAGTCAGTGTATATGAGTTGGGGGTGTGATTATACCAATTGAAATGGGTTAGTGTCCTAGTGATCGGTGTTAGCATATCTACAAGTGAAATGAGCTAGACCTTGCAAGTTAGTGAGGACCAACATGTTTTATATTATTACATAGCTGAGCTACCAATATGGCTATTGTAATAGGGTTTTTTTTGTTGTAGATACTTGTATTTTTAGAAAAGAAAAAAAAAGGTGATGAAGATGTTGAGCAACATTTGTTCACTTGTGAGGCCATATGGAATGGAAGATGTATTTATATATATACTTAAAGGGTGGAACACCATACAAACTTGACTGGGAGGCCCTTGTAGTGGTACATGAAATATTAGTAGATCACTCCTCCATGTATATTAAGAACATTAGAAGAAGTTAAAAAATATTTCATAGCTTAGTTTGAAGAGACAATAATATAAAGTAACATAGTATAGTTGAGATGAAATACATCAAGTAGAGGCTAGGCGAGTATTTTTGAAAATATGACTAGATATTCAAGGATCTAATATTCTCAATAGGAAGAGTGGTATATAGGTGGAATCCTCCCTCATACCAGAACACCTTTGAGGCAACCAAAATTGTATACTCAAATGGAGGAATTATAGCATGAAATGTGCCTTGAGTCCATTATGGGCCTACGAAATAATTTGTTAGGTTGCTAGAGAGGTAGTGGGGGGGCCCAAAGGGCCCATAATGATAATAGTGGATGCCATTCAATGTAAGGTGGACTAGGTACACTATATTATTAAATAAGGCCCACTATGGTAGTTAGATATAATAAATGAGTAGTTATATATAATAAATGTAAGAGGACTTCTTAGAAGGTTCTACTTCTAAAATATTCCTCCTCTAGAATGTTCTTAGGTGATCGTAGCACTATATAAAGGTGTTCAAGAAATGTAAGGGGCCATGAAGAAAAGTATTGTATTTGAGTGGTAGCTCAATAGGAGGATGCCCCCTCAAAGAGACAAGTGAACAGGAGAGGATCTCTTCCATAATAGGATCCATTGTATGGTGTTGCCCTACCTTAAGGGCTTGATATAATAAAGTGGTGGTTTTCTATATTGTTCCATATAACTTGTGTGGTGATTGTATTCACATATATTTGGTACTATTGTGGTATTTTGTAACTTAACAATTGGCATCAGAGCACTTTCCTTGGCCAAAGAAGGGAACAATTTTTTTTCTCTTTTTGAAGAAATTTTCTAGGGAAGAAAAAAAGGGCAGTGCACTTCAGGTTCAGATATGAAGATTTATGAGATGAATTTGGAAAACCAAATTGGGTATTTGAATTCCTCTCGGAAAAATACCCAATTTCAAAAAAAAAAACAGATGAAACAGAGTCTGGGAAGTGAAGTTATGAGCATTTTAAATTCAACAAATTTTCAGAGTTTTTCTGGAAAAAGCCGCGATTTTCTGTTGTAATTTATTGTTCTATTTTTTGGTGTTTTTCGTGACAGCAACGAGACTGCAGAGTTCATAAATTTTCATATTTCCTCTCAAACCCTCAAAGAAATTCTACAAATTACTTAAGCATTCAAATCTCAATTGTATGACACTACATTGAATGACAAATTGGATGAATTTGTAGATGGACTCACAGACGGCCTCAATGATAGTTTTCGTAGTATTCAAGATTCATTGGATAGCATGCAGGAGATATTTCTTATGACAAACATAAAGGATGAATATAATCAAGAAATATATGTTTGGTATGATTTTGAGGCCGATTGCGATGATTGGTATATGGATAGTTGTCATTTCTGGGATGACAACCACTTCCATATTTTATTTGATGACTCTACTCCACCTTCTGTAAAGAACATCAATGTCCCACATCAGGAGCTAGTTATGATTACCAATGTCCAAACTGCATATTCTGTAATGGTGTTGTTCCTTCTAGATTCAACTTTGACCCTTTCCCACTATATGGATGGATAATCTTATTTGGATCCACATGATAGATGTTAGTATTGGGAGCATCATTTTCAGTTTGTTATTGGGTGCCGATATGTTTTGTGTGGAGTTCACATGAGCACATGGACATGGGACCGTGGTTTACAATGGAGGTTGGACTACTTCAACATGGTGGCTTTGATTTCTCAATGGGACCCTGGTTCTCTAGTCTACTTCATCACTATGGTTCACACTTATCCATGGGACCCTGGTTCTCTAGTCTACTTCAACACTATGGCCCACACTTATCCATGGGAACCTAGTATATGGTTGTACATCAAGTGTTGAGTACAATGCTTTCATAAGGGGTATGAAATGTTAGGTAGATAGAGAGGTAGTGGGGTGGGGCGCAGAGGGCCCATAATGATAATAGTGGAGGCCATTCAATGTAAGGTGGACTAGGTCCACTATATTATTAAATAAGACCCACTATGGTAGTTAGATATAATAAATGCGTAGTTAGATATAATAAATGTAAGAAGACTTTTTAGAAGGTTCTACTTCTAGAATATTCCTCCTCTAGAATGTTCTTAGGTGATGGTAGCACTATATAAAGGTGTTCAAGCAATGTAAGGGGACATGAAGAAAATTATTGTATTTGAGTGGTAGCTCAATAGGAGGATGCCCCCTCGAAGAGGCAAGTAAACATGAGAGGATCCCTTCCATAATAGGATCCATTGTATGGTGTTTCCCTACCTTAAGGGTTTGATATAATAAAGTGGTGGTTTTCTATATTGTTTCAGATATCTTGTGTGGTGATTATATTCAGATATCTTTGGTACTATTGTGGTATTTTGTATTCAGGTCTTTGGATCTTAACATAATTCCTAACTTGTGAAGTTACAACATCAATTGTGCACCTTGTATAAATGAATCCAAGAAATAGGAAAAGGTGAGGGAGGGTGGGATCCAAGACACTTCAATAATGCTTTCCCACAAATGAGTGAAGACATCACATTTAAAATTACACAATTCCCATTGTCATTGCACCAGCATGAGAATATTGTGTGATCTATAAGAAGTACAGTTTCCCTCCTATGGACTATGATTTACTGGATAACTGCAAAAGTACACTAATCACTATGCATTGTGAGTTTTGGAAGTCCAACTCACATAATTCAAACAATTGTAGGGCCCTACAATCCTTGGCATACATGTTTGAGAGAACTACCTTTAGAGTGGAAGTTAACAACAACGTTGGTAGTTTATAGGTAAAGAAGGTGATGAAAGGAGAGATAGATGTGGTTGAGTCCAAATTAGAGGTTTAAACTATGATGAGATGGGGCATATCTCAATAAAATGCTCTCATTCAAGGAGGTTAAGAAGTGGCCATTGAAAAATAGTAGGGCATGCCACATTGGATTTCCCTAAATTAATAAGGAAGTTGGAAGTTAGGGACAATAGGAAAAGACGTTACAACCTTATAAATTTTGAACATAGATTAATTGGTTATGCTACTGCATCATGAATCAATGTTGTAACTTAGTGAGGAGTTTGCATAAGAATTGATGTAGGAGATAACCTGCCAAATTAGACTAAGAAATTGATACCTAATGTATTGAGGTTAAATGTTATAAGGAAGAAAAGTTATATAAGACAAGCTTTGGCACTCATTTGGAACAACTACTATTGAACACATC